>QNUK01000327.1:127500-165000 GCA_013621035.1 Clarias magur | reverse complement strand
CATGACATTCCCTACTGTAGGCCCAGTACTTGTGCTAGATGGACGCGTCCCTGCCAAGGTCTACCGAACCATCCTGGAGGATCATGTGCACCCGATGGCGGTGCCGTGTATCAGGATGATGATGCACCAATACACACAGCGAGACTGGTGACAGAGTGGTTTGATGAACATGAAAGTGAAGTTGAACATCTCCCATGGCCTGCACACTCACCAGATCGAAATATTATTGAGACACTGGAGGAGCGAGTCAGGAAACGTTTTCCTCCACCAGCATCACGTAGTGACCTGACAACTATTCTGTAAGAAGAACGGCTCAAAATCCCTCTGGACACCGTGCAGGACTCGTATCTGTCATTCCCAAGACGAACTGATGCTGTATTGGCCGCAGGAGGAGGCGCTAAACCATACTAATGAATTATTGTGGTCTGAAACCAGGCATTTCAGTTTCATTGTCCAACCCCCTTTACAAACTCCATACACACAGACCCAAGACAGGAACCGAACCCTCGACGTGCTAGCCACTACGTCTGAGTTTTTAAAAACTGATTAACAAAACTATCATCTGTCGGTACCTATCACAACGTTAACGCATGTGATTAATCGATACAATCCTAACGCTTTACTATTTTTTTTAATGCAAATGAATCATATGACCAAGTCGACTGACCCTAATGGCGTCCCACAATCGCAGCGCAGTTACCCGTCTGTGTGTGATAACGGTACGTTTAGTTGAATATTGAAGAGTTGCAGGTGAACTCACCTGAACGAGTACGAGCGCACCGACGTCGGCGCTCGCTCGAACACCTGTTGCTCGGGTGTGTTGCTCTCTTCCTCTTCCTTGTCTTCTTCCTTCTGCAGACGGGAGGAACAGGAAGAGCTTCAGGTTAACGACTACATTTACACAAGTTCCACCAGCACATCGACAGGCATAGTGAGACTTTCAGCTTGGTCTTCGTGTGCGTGTGTGTGTGTGTGTGTGTGTGTGTGTGTGTGTGTGTGCGCAGCCAAAGAGAATGTGTATGTCATTAGAATAAGTCGTGTGGCAGTGCTGTGATCGCGTACGGCCCGCCTCATTACATCATCCCGTTCGGCACATTTGGGATTTTTATTGCACCGCACTCACAAGATTCAACAAGTAACCTGAACTGTGTCTGACTCTCACGCAGTGTGTGTTTCTGAGTGAGTGAAGAGAAAGAGAGAGAGAGAGCATCAAAGGGGCCATGGAGACGGCTTTCAGAGCTCTGAACAGGAAGTGAATGTTGTCATACCAACCCCTCTCTCAGGACTGAAAGAACACTACAGGCATCATTAGTAAAGCTTGTGTGTGTGTGTGTGTGTGTGTGTGTGTGTGTGTGTGCGCGTGTTTGATGCATTTGTCATCATCAAACAGACGAACAACACAACAAAGTAACACTCCGTCCAGTAGTGTGTACTCTCACGCTAATTAGCGTTTATTTACAAAAAAATAAGCGTGGGATGACGACATGAGCATGGAAACACATTAACTAATTTCACATACACAGCAGGGACTGGAGTCACAAGGACGTCCCGATACGATATTATCACGATAATGATTCCTAGGTGCCGATTCAAATTGTATTGCGATACTATTCTCTTAACATCACGATTTTAAAACTATCCCTATTCAATATTAATTTCTTTTAAATTTCTTTACAATTCTAAACAGACGTTGATCCAATGCGTGACTAGTTTAGACTGCTCCACCTGGTGGATTATAAAGGAACTGCATAATTTTACCACATCAAACGCAAACACGTACAGTATAAATCTGAATTCAATTTGGAATCCAAAATCTATATTGGATTCAGTGTGGCGGTACCTGAAATGGCGCACATAAGATAAGACAGTTACAATCAGACAGATCGTTATTAACCCCTGAAAAGGGAAAAAGAATCAAATACGTACTACGTAACTGAATCTAACATGATGCAATTATTTGTCACGTGCAGACAGGGTTAAGGGCTTTGCTCAAGCGCTCAAAAGTGGCAACCTGGTGGTACAAACCCTTACGACCGAACCCTCCCGAGCCTTAACCATTTGAGCCACCACTGCCCAACATAACACACACAATATTATCAACTCTCTATCAATTCTACCATCGCTTATTCATTATTATTGCAAATAATAATTGTTTTTCTGCACAACCAATAAGATTTACACACAAAAGATTCCGATCTCTGCTAAGAATCTTCTTTATGTGTGTGTGTGTGTGTGTGTGTCTGGGTTTCTAGTAGGTCCTCGGGTTGAATTCAGTCCCCAGTAAAGCGTGTAGTGATGCAAAACCACCCATACTGCAGTGTGTGAGTGTGTCTGGTGCTGTGAGACGCGCTGGCGGCGCATTCAGGGTGAGTTCGTGGAAGGAAATCTGGATCGACTCTGACCAGAACAAAGCCGTTCTCTTACTTCCCCCGTTTCTCAGTCTCCGTCTCTCTCCCAGTCTCTGTCCACTTCCTTATGTCCCTCTGTCCTTCTTTCCACCTCTCTCTCCATCTCTCTATGCTTCCCTCCATATCTCTCCCCTTCTGGCTGTCCCTCTATCCTTCTACACATCTGTCCCCTTCTCTCCATCTTCCTTTCTATCACATTTTCTCCTACTCTCTCCTGTTGTATCTCTCTATTCTTCTGACTGTCTCTCCATACATTTCTCTCCTGCTCTCTATCTCTCCATATACCCTTATATCCCTCTCTCTAACCTCCTCTCCATCCTTTTCTTTGTCTCTCTCCATCTCTCTCACCTTCTGTCGCTGTCTGTCTCTCTACCCTTCGCTCTAACCCTCCCATCCTTTCCATATTTCTCTCTTTCTATTCTCCTTTCTATCTCTCTCTGTTTCTCTCTCACTCTTTCCTTAAAGGCGTGAATTTTGCCACCAGGCGCTACTATTATATGTAATTGCATGACTTGCCCTTCCTTTGAGACACGTCTTCTAAAGGTCTTCTACCAGGTAAGCCAGGTCATGCAGTTATGCAAATTATCGAAATTTGGTGGCGAAATTCTTGCCTCAAATACTACACGTGTACTTTAATAAAAGTACACAAGTACACACATGTTCGGGCCCAATACTTGTTTTTGTTCGGGTTCTTCATTATAGCTTCATTATAGCGCAGAGTCGTCAAATTAACGTGTTCAGCCTTTTTTTTTTTTTCATTTTCTTTTTTCATTACAGTACCTTGATAGCAACCTGAGTCGGCGTGTCTTTGGGTTTGTGAGACACGGGCAGCGCAGGAAGGCGTCTCAGCAGCAGCGTCACACCATTCGGGTTCTCCTGAAGCTTGGCCACCAGGTTCTTCCGGCTCCAGCCCACCTGAAACACGACGTGACCGAGTAAACACTTTCTCAGAGAGGTCTCGTAAGTCTGGGTGTCTTATGAGCGCCCATGTGACCGTGTACTACACTGGTGGTGATCACGCGCAAGTTTTTAATTAAACTCATTTCGATGAAATGAATCGATTATTTAGACGATAGATCTATCTGGCTTCATTATTAGTACATAGTGTAATTTTTTTTACAGCTGACGTTTTTCTAAAGTTTTTATACACATCTATAAATTGCATCATTTTTTCTCTTATGTTATAATCATCAGCGGTCGCACCTGCATTTCACTTCATATCATACTGTATGTGACTCTGTAGGTGACAAAAAATATGTGAATTTGATTTGAGTTTGCTCACCACGATCTGATCGTTGACCTTAATGACCTCGTCACCAGCCAGGATCTTCTCACTGGAATCTGTTGTACACTGGTGTGTAGAGGGGAGAGGAGAGGTGCATGAAGTGTAGGTGGAGCTGACACACTCCTCAGGACACAGTGTAATAATACAGTCAGAACAAGAGACACAGAAACTGATCAGTGACTCGTCCTCTTACATCACAGGACTTAAATAACGAGAGTCCAATTAATCTCTCCCCCTCACTCTCTCACTCCCCCTCACTCTTTCTCTCTCACTCTGTCTCTCTCACTCTCTTTGTTCAGTTTCAGTTCTCCTCGCTCTGTCGCTCACCCTCCTCACCCTCACCCCCCCCCCTCGCTCTGTCGCTCACCCCCCCGCCCTTGCTCTGTGGCCCCCAAGGTCTCCCGATCTGACCCCCTTAGACTTTTATCTTTGGGGTCATCTGAAGGCAATTGTCTATGGTGTGAAGGTACGAGATGTGCAGCACCTGAAACTACGGATACTGGAAGCCTGTGCTGGCATTTCTCCTGCGGTGTTGCTGTCAGTGTGTGAAGAGTGGGAGAAGAGGGTTGCATTGACGATCCATCACAATAGGCAGCACATTGAACACGTTTTATAAGTGGTCAGAAACTTGTAAATAACTCATGAAAGAATAAAGTTACGTTAAAACCAAGCACATCATTGCTTTTCTTGTGAAATTCCCAATAAGTTTGATGTGTCACATGACCCTCTTCCTATTGAAAAAAACAAGAGTTGGATCCAAGATGGCTGACTTCAAAATGGCCACCATGGTCACCACCCATCTTCAAAAGTTTGCCCCCTCACATGTACTAATGTGCCACAAACAGGACGTTAATATCACCAACCGTTCCCGTTTTATTAAGGTGTATCCATAGAAATGGCCCACCCTGTATTATAAGTAATATCTACCTGCATCTATAAACATATTAAATATGAAAGTAAAACATTCTAAAAAAACTGAACACAAAAAAACACCTAACAGGTGACTATCTGAACAGTAGTGACGTTGAATTGTAATTAGTTGGGGTTGGGTGTATTCAGGGTGTGTGCACGCTGTGACTCACTGTTTCTCACACTCTCAGACTCTCAGGCTCTCTCTCTCTCATTCACTCTCCCTCGCCCTGTCTCTCTCTCTCTCTCTCTCTCTCTAAGCACATCTAAAAAGTAAATGAACACATGAGGAGAAACGATGCGCTACAGTACCTCGACAGCTGTCCCGGAGACGTAGTGTTGGCTGGAGGAAGTGGAGGCGATCTCAATCACCTACAAAGGAAAAAACCATACACTGATACACAGGAACAGCCAGAGCAGCGGAAAGTAGGAAGACAAAGAGTAGAACATGTACAGACAAATAAGATGTTTAAAATATTCATAATGAAAAACACAATCAAATGAAATGAACTTGAAAAGTTGAAAACGGCTTCCCAGATTTACCTGGCTCCAAAGTAATGTTTACAATAAATAAATAAATAAATAAATAAATAGTGAGTCACAAAATTGCTAAGCAATCATTCTAACTAATTTCTTCATTTCAGGCTTCTGATGCGTATTTCTGGCCCAGACATTAGCTACCCCCCCATCCCCCCTCCCCCCCCCCCCCTGTATGGGATTAGTGTAAGTGTAAACCTTTATGGTAGACGAACCGAAACTGAAATTAGTTTCAGAATTTTCCACACCTGCGTGGCCTGACCACGAGACCGGTAAGTTAATATTCAGTAAAGATTTATGGCGTGTTTTTTTTTTTGTTGTTGTTTATTTGTTTGTTTGTTTTTTCCAGTAAGAGTCTTTTTCTCAGCTTCTGTTCTTCCACCGAGTCATTCGACTGTGACGGAACTCCTGGAGGCAGACGGATGAAAAAAAAAAAAATCTGTCCTTCTTTTAAATTGCTGAACACATGCAGGGAAACGATGCGCTACCTCGGCATCTGCTCCAGAGACGTCATTGTGGCTGAAGGACATGAAGCGTCTCACGCTATTGTCTCAGGAGAGTGAGAACACCTCGAATACCACACACTTTTCATTTAAATGAGGCAGTAACACACTATTCCTTCTTCATGGCTGCACTAATGCGACTTTCATCATAATAATTTGTACCAAAAACTAAAATGTCAATAATATTAAACAAACAAACAAACAAAAACAGAAAGGACCTGAAACGACTGTACGTGTGTGGGAGTCCGAGATCCCTGAATCAATAGAAAGACACCAATCAATTGTGTCAAATATTTGTGTGGTTCTAGGGCCTCCGAGTGGCGCAGTGGTTAAGGCGCTCGCCCTATCATCCGGAGATCGCTAGTTCGAATCCTGGGTGGTGCTGTAACCTCTCGCAGCCGGAGGTCTAGAGAGAGCTGATTGGCCGAGCTCTCTCAGAGGGGAGGGATGAGAGGTACATAGTGCTCCCACATTAATCACGGCTCTACAGCCAGTCAGGGGCGTCTGTGAGCTCGCGCAGCGGAGGGAGCGGATAGCGCTGTCCTCCGAGTGTGTTACTCCGCCCCCAACGGTGCGCGAGCGAGCAGTTCGAAAAGATGCGGTCGGCTGGCGTCACGTGGTTTGGAGGAAACACGTGATAGTCTTCGGCCCTCCCGGCTGAGTGGTAGTAGTAGCCTTAATGTGGGAGCCCCCTAGTGACGGGGAGGAATTAGGGAGAAAATCGGAAAAAAATCCAAAAAAAAAAAAAAAATTTGTGTGGCTCTGGATCGCTAATCAAATATGTCACAAAAGATATAGTTGTATTAACCAATTAGATTTTTCCCTATTACGACCTCGTACATATAGAAGAAGATACCTGTCCCCTGCGATGTCTGCTCAGCTCTGCTGTTCTCTTGTGGGCGTGGCTCAGCATTAACTCATTTACACAGGCACTGAAAGGGTGCATTTGGAGGAGGAGTGAAACAAATCTCAAAAGTTTGAGATACTTCGGACAGACACTGAAACCTATATCATCTTGTTAAAGTCATGGTCAAATATGGGACTTTTAAATCAGCTCCACTGGTGCCATATTAACAATCGAGTTTCAGTACTGCAGTAACAGGATGGTTAGATTCCACTCCATCAACCAAACGCAGCAGCGTCATATTTTCTGTTCTGTTTAAAAAAAAAAAAAACATGACGAAAACAAAAGAAAGAACCACGTGGGAGCGTCTGATTGAGGTTCTCATGTGGTACTTTTGATGCAGAACTAATGAGTGGATTGTCATCTCATGATGCCAAGACTAAAGTTTAGAGATGGGGGGGGGGGGAATTATTTTGAGTATGTACCGTACAGTATCGTAAATCTTTTGTGTGGCAATTCATGGGCCGCCACACATTAAAATTTTAGGTCCAACATTTTTTATTAAACTTGTGTATGTACTGTATGTATATACAGTTTATACTGTATTAGTGCTGTGAATCGATAAAAAATGTAAATCTAGTTAATCATAGTGATTTTTAAAATTTTTAAAATACTCAGTATTAGGTACTTGTATTATAAATGTACAAAGCTGGTATAAAGAAATTCATGACAAACTGGTTAGAGGAAAAAATTATGTAGTTTTATAATCTCAAATTATTGTAATTAAAAAAGACAATTTAACTCTCATAAGATCGAACCCGGATCCTCAAATCCAAAAACCAATAGCCTAGATCTTTATCCTTATCTTATGTTTAATGTTTCATTGTAAAAATGTATTCCCCATTTTTAGTTTAGTGTATATATATACACACACACAGTCTAACCTCGGTTTACAAGTGTTTCGCAAGATGAGCAAAGATTATTAATAAATTTAGACTTGAAAAACGAGCATGATACCGACACCCCCCCCGGCTTCACACAGACACACACACTCTGCTCTACACAGAAACTCTGCTCTGTCACGATTCTTATCAAAGGTAAGGTGCTGGTTCATTTGTTTTTGTTTTTTTTTACTTTACAGCAGTGATTCCGTTAGTCTGTGCGCTCACGCGAGTGTCATTGGACAGATTTCTTTTTTTCCTGTTAAAACAGTGTTTCCGTTGTGTATGTGTTTGTTGTGAAACTTAAAAAGCGTTGGTGGGGAGAGGGAGGAGGAGTTTTACTGTGTAAGACGAAGGAATGGGCTAATTCCACACACACACACACACACACACACACACACACACAGACAAACACATATACACACAAATACACGCCACCTGCGCTCACAAACAGAAACACTGTTGGGATTTATTTTAACTTTTTTTAAAGGTAAAGTGCAGGTTAATTTGTTTTATTTTTACTTCATATATTTTTCAGTATTTATTTTTTGGGGCTGTGGAACACATTATTTGAGTTTTCATTATTTCTTATGGGAAGATTTGAATTGGTTTATGAGTGTTTTGGAATACGAGCCCGCTTCCGGAATGAATTATGCTCGTAATCCAAGGTTCCACTGTACGTATATACAGAAGCAGTCAAAAGGTTGGACAGAAGTTTGAATTTATTTTCTACACTCATATATATAAGAGGAATCGCAATACAAATCGAATCGGCACCTGGGTATCGTGATACGATTGTATCAGGTGTTCCTTTGTGATTCCCATCCCAAATAAAGGTGCATGTTTAACGACTGTACAAGATTTTGGATAGTGAGTATTAGATCATCAGCGAGTATTAGAAAATCGCTTCAGTATCAGAACTAAAATGCACGCAAATATGTGTGTGTGTGTGAAAGATTTCATTTCAGTTTTTTTTTATATTTTTTTTTTATTATTCATTCTTTTTATCTTATGAGAGCAGTACAAAAAGTAACTGCACATGCAGGTAGCGTATCTGTTCCTCTATATAAGTTCTACTCAACATCGTCTCCGTCACATGCCATGCATCGTTAAACCCGCCGCTCGCATCCACTTTGTTGCCGATGACGATCTCCCACTGAGCTGCAGGATGTTTACGGAGACGGCACCGCTGCCACGAGCGATGTGAAAGGACTAATGAAGAAGTTTAAAGGAGGGGAAAACAGCGCTGAAGACAAAATACGCGGCGGGAGACCATCAACCACGACAAAGGGGAATTTCAAAGAGGATTTGAGAGTCGGGTTCGAGGAATGCACCGACGCGCGGCTTGTGACGCGCGCGGACTGTCATGTGCGATTCGAACTCGCGGCGTGTTAAGAGAAAACACTGTCCATATACAGTACAGTATACTGCAGCAATAAATCCCCCTTTACACGTGAAACATTTACATGAGAATTTACTTCAGCAGAGAGAAGAATGTTCATTGTTCATCTCGCTAATGTTCATGATCCGAGTGTCCCAGTCTAAACTGAGACTTAGAGATGGATTACAACGTGTTCTCTTGTTCACGTCTAATAGTCTGACTGTTCCTGTTTTTCACACTCAACACTCAAGACAAGAGACAGATAAAGGTAAAGAGAGAGAGAGAGAGAGAAAGATTTAGTACCAGTTGTTCTCCGGGCAGGACCGGCACCAGATCAACACTCTGCAGCTGAGGTGTGTGGCTTAGTACATCTTCAGGAGCAGCGCTCAGAACATCATCACATATCGCCACCAGCTGACGACTCTGAGACACAGACAAAAAGTGAGACAGAGAGAGATTAACACAAAGAAGAGCAGAGTAAAAAAGACCACAAAAATCATGGTGAAAGACACAGAGAAAGTGATAGAAGTGAGAACAGATGCGGACAGAACAGATGGGGAGAAAGAGAGAGGGAGGACATAGGAAAAGACAGGAAGACAGAGGGATAACAAGACTAAGACAGAGAGAGAGAAAGACAGCAAACAGAAAAAGACAGCTGTTAGATGGAAAGAAAGACAAAAAAGGCCAAGAAGACATCAGAGTGAGACAAGCAGAAAGAGAGCAAGAGTGAGACGGAAAGACAGACAGAAAACAAAGAGAGACAGAGATAGAAAGAGAAAGAAACAGACAGAAAAAGAGTGAGACAGAAATAAAGCAAGCAAAGAGAGAGGCAGAGAGAAACAGACGGAGAGTGAAAGACAGAAAAGAAAGTAAGCAAACAGCAAGACACCAAGGAAAACGGACAGAGAGAGACAGAAAAGACGACAGTAAATATAAAGCAAGAAAGAAAAAGAAAGGATGATACAGCGACCGAGAAAGAAAGACAGACACAGAGAGACGGAGACAGGGAAAGAAACGGAAAGAAGTGCGAGAGAAATATCAGGACAATCCCGACTGATTCGTCTGCTTTCAAATCAGTACAAAGAGTTCAGAAAAAGAATCAAACAGGTGAGCAAATGATTCAGCCCCGACTGATTCGGTGTAGGAGACAGGAGACAGACGAGGGGCGGAGACTCACCACTGATATGATGTCCTTCTCCTTATCTAACACCGTGTTGTCCTGGGAAGAGTGGACAGAAAAGACAGGTGTGAGTTTAGACACAATACGCTCAAACACACACACACACACACACACACATGCGTGCTCACACACACACACACACAAATTCTGTGGTGGCTGAGGGAGATTCCAGGAAGCCATAGCTGCTTAGTTCATCTGAATTCAGAGAGGACAAGCAACGTCTCCGTAATCCTTACCTTACTCAGCTAAACCTTGCTAATTATTAATGCTCACACACCCACACACACACAAACACACGCACGCACACACACACTCCTGGCTTGTGACTAATTGAACTCACCCTCGACCCCCTCTCACAGAACTGATGTTTCAACATGATGTTTGTGCTTAATAATTCTCTCTACGAGTCAGGTTAGTTCCTCTAGAGATGACGACGGCAAACACTCGCTTCTTCACCACACCGAAAAAAAAACAACACACAAACACAACCTGATCTTTTAGCTTAAATAACTCCTGTGTCGTAAAGAAAAGTTCCTTTTTCTTTACAAAGCACCGCGACCGTTACACACCATGTTGTTGTTGTTACATACAGTAGTTGAGACGAAATATGAACTTCGTGGTGTATTATTAAGCATATTATTATTATTGATTTCTGGTCAAAGAAACAACCAAAAACAACAACAACACCATGGATCATGTGTATCTGTGCTATTTCTTTGCCTACTGTACAGTATGTGACTTTTTTTTTCTTTTTCTTTTTTACTTTTTTGCTTAGTCATGTTTGTACAGTTGGTTAAAATGTACTAAAAGTCAGTTCATCATATTGACTCTTTTGTGCTGAAAATAAAAGGATATATGTCACTCTGTCATACTGCACAATCCTGAGCCTTATATATGTTCATTAAAAAAGAAAACAATAAAATAAATAATAACTAAAATGCTTTTAAGGGCCAGGTTTTGATGCTGTGATGTTTTTAGGGCAGTGGTGGCTCAAGCGGTTAAGGCTGTGGGTTACTGATCAGAAGGTTGTGGGTTTGCGGCCCAGCACCACCAAGCTGCCACTGCCCTTGCGCAAGGCCTTTGACCTCAGGGGGACTGTATCCTGGCTGACTCCGTCCTCTGAACCTTCACTGTGCTGTGACAAAAAAATTATATAAATTTAATAAAAAATAAGCTCACCATGTTTGTAGAAAGCGAGTTACTACAGTTTATCCTTCCTAGCACTTTTAGCAAATCTCTCCAGTTTCCTTAGACCGTTCTTATTAAACTGTCGCTCCCGCCTTCACTCAATTGATGCTGCACCATTCTGCCTTAAAACCCCAGATGATCGGCCGTTTCTTGCTTTTTTCCTCGTTCATCTTTTTCATATAAACACTAATTAAAGCTCTCGATCTCATGCGCCGTCCTGCTGCCTCATGATTACAGAACTGCATAACTACAGCCAGGTCTGCAGGTGTACCTAATAAAGTGGACGAGTGGGCGAACATTGAAAGTTACTTTCTTTTTTTCAGATGTTTCTTGGCTGCCGGGATATATTTATGGACGGGGACTGTGTGTGTGTGTGTGTGTGTGTGTGCGTGTGTGTGTGTGTGTGTGTGTGTGTGTGTGTGTGTGTGTTTCTATGTTACACAGCTTTAACACACAACATGTTAAACTAAAATGGAAACATGACACATACTGAAACATAGAGGTGTGTGTGTGCGTGTGTTTGTGCGTGTGTTTGTGTGTGTGCGCGTGTGTGTGTAGGGCTTGCCAGTGCTGGCTCACTTCTCAATAAGCTACCTTGTCATTTCCTCTGTGGCTTCGCTACCTGCACCCCGACACACACACACACACACACAACCCCCACACACACAGGTAACACTTCCTAATTTTGCTCACAGTTTTTACAGAAAGGAAACACTTTTTCACTTTTATTTCTGTGGACTTACACACACACACCTTCTGATTACGCAAATGCTAACACAAATGCTAATTAATGCTGTGCTACAGCAAATTCTAACCCTAGCCTTAACCTCAGTATCAAAAAAGGTAAATACTGTAGTTTGTCTAGTGTGTGTGTGTGTGTGTGAGAGAGAGTTTGGAAACATAATTAAATCATCTCCACTTCCGTCCAATTCTTTTAAGTCTTTCTCCATCTCTGCATCTACTTCCTGTGCAGTTTTCAGAAATCCTCTTTTAGCTTCGGTTCTTAAAACTCTACGTCCTTTCAGAATTCTCTCTTACTCTGTATTAATCTAGATTAATGTCTTTAGACAGATTATGAGTTTAGACAGATTATGTGTCATGAGCGGAGGGGCGGAGCCATTTCATTCCCATAATACCAACTTAATCATCGTCTTGATGTAAGAACGTTGCGTTCGTCTCGCAGCCAGCACTGCTGTCTTAAACAAATGATTGAAATACGAGGGGTGGTGAAACATTTCTGGTTAATGAAGGGGTGAAAACCGACTGACTTCCAGCACTGTACGGTGATGAGACTCTCCAGTAAAATGTTTAAACGGTGCAAACGCGACGATCCCACTGAGGTGCATACACACAGTTCAGCGAGTCGACCGGCTGATTCATGAATATCGACTTGTGACAGGAAGAGACGCGTCTGTCTGTGTGAACCGTACACACAATCATTCACCAACACCACTTGCACGTTACAGGAACTCGGCTGGGAGTTGTCGCCTTATCGCCCCCCGTACAGTCCTGACCTCGCTTCCAAGCAATTCCCATGTTCGGACAAAGATTAAAGGAGTTCCCGGGGGGCCGGTGTTTCCGCCGTGAAGCTGGCAGTCTGATCATACTGAGAAAACTTTCTACCTTGATGGTGTCCAAGCACTGGTGAAACACTGGGATGAGCGCATGAGTGTAGCAGGGGATTATACAGAGAAATAAAGGGAGTTTCTAACTCTCAGGACTGTGTTCTGTTAATCTGCACAATCAAAAGTCCCTCGTGAATAAATGAATAATCAGACTGCATGAACCAAAAAATTATATCTAGCTGAATGGTGACACATGAGCATATATATCTCTGTGTGTTCTAGGAAGTCTGCTATAAACGAATGGATGTCACAATGATAACGTACAAGAGCGGAAATGCAAAGATTAAACAGATTATTTGTTCAAGATAATCAGTTTGCGCTGTTAAACAGTACAGACCCGTGTAGTGGAGATGCATGGTTTCTCTATCTCTATACTCTCTAAATGTCTGTAGCTAATCCTCCCAGAAGATCCATGGATTAGGTGAGCTGTATGGAAGCTCTAATGCTACTTTCTTGTCAGTATTTCCATTCAAGTACTTTCTGACTGGTGCTGTCTACGTCTACAGCATAAAAACAGCATAAACAGAACTTTTGGGAAACACGCGACGTTTGAAGCAGATCATCAAACACACCTGCTATCGTTTTACTAACGCATGTGCAGTACAGTACTTTGTGCTTCTTTGGAATCTTTGTGATGTGCTTTTCCACACGATTAAACCACTTTCTCACATTTTTGTACATGTAACAGTGCTTACTGGGGAAGCCATGTGCGCTTTACATATCTGGTCAATTTCATCAACAGTAAATACATTCGATTGGGCAGGAAATTGTATCCTTTCCATTCATGGGCTGTTTTGAGTCCGTTAATACGTTACCATGGCAACAGCTCATAAAACAACAACATTTATGACAGTGCAAGAAAAAGAGATGGAGAGAGAAATCTCGACATCAAATGATTCTTTTGTGTGTCGATACACATATCTCTAAAAATCGATCTTTTTTATTATAATTATTTTATTTACACACGTTTGCACTTAAGGTGGTACCGCCAGGTTCCGTGCATGTGAGCACAATTTCCCTAGCGATGAGGTTATCTTTTCCAAGCTAATCTTCATAACCCCGCCGCCTGTTTGTCGCCTGCTTGTGTATCAAATGAAATCAGTTCTTGCTCTTTTTTTCACGGCTGTCACAGAACACAGCTCTGGAACGAAGACCAAAGCTCGATTAAGCTCGGTTAGCGATAGGCTAGAGAGAGATGCACCGCAAGCTAGCACATGAAACCTAACCAGACTTTCTCATACTGACATTTAAATTTAGAGAGGAGAGAACACAAGCTGACCTGCAGTTGCCTCAGTGCTTTTCCTTTCCTTTTTTTTTTTTTGTGACCGGGGGAAAGGGACAATTTGTGTAGTGAGCGCTGGCTCTGTATTAAAGCGATACCCGTGCAATAGTATCGGAACAAGCTTACAAGTACGAGTGGAAGAGCACGGTATCGGTATCGGGACGTCTCTAGTCTGACTTGAAACAGGCCTCTTTGGTGCCACTTTCTCTGTGAATGCTCCTTCGGTTGTTCTCAACAACAGAAACGGATTGATTGAGTTTAACACAACAATAAACAAGTACACAGAACAATAACGACAGATCGACTTGCTTTGACAAAGTTTTCTAGTGAGGTAGGGGTCACCGTAAGGAGGGAAATACACATACTGAGGGTGAGTTTTATAACACTGAGCATTTGAAATTAATTTGTATAAGTTGGAGGAGTCATTACAGACGCATTACAGAGTCGGTACAGAGTCGGTACAGAGTCAGAGCCAGTTCCTCAGAGGACATATTAAATCTTATGCATACAAATTCACCAAAACATATGAACGCTTCAATAGGTCCTTTTTTTCCTCTCTGTGTCCACTCCAGGTGCTCTAAAGGATGGATCAAGCATGAAACGGTCTTTCCGCGATGTAAAGGCTTCACAGCACAAAGTGGAGCACGTTCTTCACACTGCAGTTCTTGCCTCTGATAATGCCGTGTTTTTATACATCATATTTGAATCTATAATTACCGACCTTTTACATGTAATGTTATCTATCAGTTTGCACTTGCAGAAATCCCCAGAATAATGGGGTTACTAACAGACATGGAGTGGGCGGGGCGGTGTGACTAGCATGAGGGAGAAGAGATGCAAACGCTAAGACGACTTCATGGAAAAACCGCGTCGTGTAATGCGACGTGGAACTCGATCCATATCAACAATAATGATGTTTTTTTTCACAACGTATTGACGTTATCTACATTATCTAAAAGTCGATATATTCAGACCAATCAGGTTCAAGGGTTTTCTGGTATGAACGCACACTTTCGTTTTCATTACATATGTCTCTCTGTCTTAGTGTTTGTTGTGGTGCAAAACTAAATGAGTCGTCTATATTCCGGTCGGTAACAGCGGCATCCGCAAAACCGCAAGCGATATAAAAAGCACAGTCAGAGGTTCCTGTGTGGATCTGTTTACCCCCAGGACATGAACACCAGCAACTCTGGTGAACCCTTTGAACTCTAAATCGCCTATAATGTTAAACGAGAAATGATGGTAGGTAAACTTGAAATGCATACTGAAGTAGACTCAAGCTTTGAGAGTATGTCTATATAAAGTATCCACACTATAAGAATCACAGAAACCTAATACGTACAGTATTATAGTATTCATGCAACTGTACCGTGTGTGTGTGTTGGACTGGTGGACATTGGGTTTGTTTATAAAAAGCACAGTTCCCAAGTATGGAACGATTGTGTTCAGGACTTGGGGGTCAAGTGTTCTCGGACACGATCCCGGGACTCTGGGTCTGACGAAGCTGGAGGCACCAACAGCATGAATCCATGGACCCTTGTGCCAACAGTCCATGCTAGTGGAGGTGATGTACTTGGTGGGAATTATTTCTTGAGACACTTTGGGCATGTTAACACCAAACGTCGCTTCAATGCCAAAGCCTATTTGAATATTACTGCTGACCAGGTGTATCCCTTCATCTTCTAATGGCTAGTTCCAGCACAATACTGCACCATGTCACAAAGCAAATGTTGTCTCAATCTGGTTACATGACCATGAGTTCCTAGTTCTTCATTGGTCTTCCCAGTCATTAGATCTGAATCCAGTCATGCACCTTGGAGAGGTTGGGTAGAACAGGAGATTTGCAGAATGAAGGTGCACCTAAAAGATCTGCAGAAATTCTCACGCAGTCATTTCAACCTGGACCAGAATCCCAAAGCAATGTTTCCAACACCTTGTAGACTCCATGAGACAAATACTGAGGCTGTCTCGGGCTTGAAGGACCCAGAGAAAGAAAAATATTTGCGTTACAAATACCGTACCTGTCAGTGGACGAGGCGGCTATTTTTCCAGTGCATCCAAAAACAGTAAAACAAAGCAAGGCAAAATTCCATCCTAACTGCTACTTAACAACAAACAGCTCCTGAATAAAGAAACTTCAGTCTCACCTTCCTGGATTTTTTTGTTTTGTTTTGTTTTTGTTTTTAAGTTTGATTCCCAATACTGGTACAATATTGGAAACCAGTTGGGGTTTTGTCAGGAGATCAATACCTCAAATCCCACTGTATCGGTTTTAGAAGAGGTGGCGTCAAACTGGCATCATAGGACTTGGAAGAATGTTGTGTTAGCCATCACCCCGATCCCTCACGCCAGCACCACCCCCGGGTTAAGAACTTTCATATCAACTAAGGGACTAAGTGAATGATGGAGTTCACCTAAAGTTAGTGTGAGAGGAAGTGAAAGTCTGAACCACTGCTTTAGCTTAAAGAGCAGCGTGTGTGTGTACAGGTGAGCCGGACGCTCCGCACAGGGAAAATCATTTCTGTCTTTTGTCAATTGTAACAACACTTTTCAGGACCCGTATAATGCGTGATTACTGAGACTTAATATAAAATGCGAGATATCAAAGGAAACGACTAACTACAGTACAAGCAACCTAAAATATCGCTGTCCCAGAGGTATCCTTACAGTCCAAACACAGACTTGTACAGCTACTCAGACCCTCAAACTCTCTTCCCGCTGTGCTGAATTAATGACTATTTACTACCTTTCTGGGTAACATTTTAAAAACTGAGCTCTCGGAATCCCGAACAGTGTAACGCATTAAACTAGAACAATAAACAAACCAAACTCTGAACTTTGAGCTTTCACAGGGTCAAAAGACACACACACACACACACACACACACACACACACACACACACACACACACATTTCAAACATTCTGGCTTGACTGAGGTTCTTAAATGAACCCTGGGTACAGATATCAAAATACACAAACACACACGGATCAAAACACATGACATGTGCTAATGCATCTTTTACACACATACTAGTTAAACTGTGCATGTGAGGACCACCAACATAATTACATCATTTCTGTATTTATGCAGCTAACAATGTTTTGCCTCACCGAAACCCAACCCTAAAAATAATCTCAGTGCCAAAAAAAAAAAAAAAAAAGTCAGAACTTATGGTTATTTATTTATTTAATTATTTTACGGTGGTTTGTTTTACAACTCTTGTTTTTATGAGGACCAGCTTGGTCCCCACTATGTCAGATCCCTCTGATATTCACACACACACGCACAGACAAACACACACATACACACATACAAATACACCACCGTGTAATCCACAACAATCCGGATATTTCAGTTCAAACGAAATATTTCATGTTATCAGGGTCTGAATATCAGGAAGCAATGTCACCATATTATTCACCATGAAGAATCATTATTGCAAAACTTTCCGTACTGTACCTGTTGCTCTGACGAAATGCAGAATGTTGCAAAACTGTTTCACAGCCTTCCGTAGTGACCTTCATAGATTCCAGTCTCTCTCTCTCTCTCTCTCTCTCTACAACTCTACAGAAGTCCCTCCCTCTCCTCTCATTCCTCTTTCCAATCCTGTACTTCCTTTTTGTCTTGAAATATTGCTCACCTTATCCACATCGGCTCCGCCTTAATCGTCCCCTTCTTCTTCCAACTTAAAGATCTTTCTCTGTCTCTCTCTCTCTTTCTCTCTCACACACACATACGCGTCATATTATGTCATATTATCTAATTTATCTAATTATAATTTCAGGACCTGAAATTGGTAGAATTATTCATACACAAACAAACAAACACACACACACACACACACACACACACACACACACACACACACACACACATACACACACCCAGACACAGACACACACCACAGCCACAGTCATACTATCTTTGAGAGGACCTGAATTTAACAGAATTATTCATATCTTTGTGGGAACCCCCAACACACACACACACACACACACACACACGTACCCACACGCAGCCACACACACACACCGTCATGGATGGTTAAATCTAGCTCTAACCTCAGAAACCAAAATATTTTTGCTCTTTTCAGGGACCACAACACACACACACACACACACACACACACACACACACACACACACATTTCAGTGCAAACCTGTCATAATGAGGACATTTAGTCCCCTTAGTTGTTTCTATCTTACACACCGTACTGCTCAATAAGTGCATGTTCTGGGACATTGATCATTCACATTGATGACCTAGAGAAAACTAAATGTATAGCTAATTTGCACTAATCTTAAAAAAAAAAAAAAAACGTAATTCAATTCAATTCTATTTGTATAGCGCTTTTAACAATTGACATTGTCGCTAGTAATCCATCTTTTTTTCCCATCACAAGTAAAAGCTCTAAAGCCAACAGAGATGTCTTGGAAAAGACAGATTTCCAGATTTCCTTGAGTTCGGACTGACAGTGAGGGATCTTATCTAACAGCCAGCTCAACTGCACACTGCCGGGAAAGTAAATACAGGCGCGACAACCAATAAATGAACCTGAAAAATGATGCACAGTGGCAAGAAAAGGTATATGAACCCCTTAGAATTAACGGGTTTCCTGCAATAATTTGGCATAACATGTGAACAAGCCACAACACTAGACAAACACGATGTACTTAAGCAGATAACACGCTAACAATTATCATTTCTTGTGTCTTTATTAAACAGATCCATTAGACTTTCAGAGTGGTGGGAAATGGGGGATAAGTGAACCCATGGCGTTAACCCAGCCACTACATATCTCTATTATTCTACTTTGCATTTCCGTTTGTGTTTATGATAAAGAGTAAATTATTCTGAAATATTTTAGGAGAGAATGCAGAACGGTCCTTCAATCGGATTGAAATGAGCGCGATTAGAGATTCCCACCTGCTGTGAAGCTTTTAATCGTAACATAACAGAAGAAGAAGAAGAAAACTAACATATATATTTCCTGACTCTGAGGTTAGGTTACGATTCCCATCTTTCCCGGTAAATACCGCCTTGTGCGTTATGGTTGGTTACAAGACTTCAGTCTCATCGATGTGAAAGAGTCAACCCTTTCTTCAGCCAGTGACCCAAAGCATGAAAGTCTGGATTCAAGACAGATGGGAGACATTTGTTCAAAATGTCCTCTTGGATACTCGTCACATGACCCAATGTTACCTCTACGTGGGGAAAACATGTGCAGAAATGATCAGATCAGGTGTATTCAGGGATAATATTTACAGCACCTGTAAGCTGCACTTTTGACGCACATGATGGACTTTTATTCTGATTGTTCTGATCCTATTATTAATGGAATATTAGGGTCCGGGTCTAATCCGATCAAATGTTCGACATGGAACTGGATGAAGTAAGTGCAACTTCAATATCTCACGCAAACAAACTAAAACATGTGACGAAGTCCCTGGAATTATTTTTGAGATTTTATTTTATTTTTTTAGATTTTCCTCAAAATTCTTGACATTACTTGGAATTCAGAAAGTTCAGAAAATGACATCATTAAATCAACATGGCTGCTCACAGCATCACAGTGTTGGGAACTGAAACCCGGTGCCAATATAGAACATCGCGGTTATATACTGTACCCAGTATGACATGTGACTGCAGCGCCTCAATGCAGTAATCACACGTGATCTGACGGCGGCAGTTAGCATTAGCTGGCTAAGCTAAACACACCTAAATTACAATGCCTAAAACTAAACGTCCTAAAGTGTGTGGATGGATTTCACAACAAAGGATTCTGACGGGTTGACATGCAGCAAATTTCATGTAAAGCGGGAAAACACGTCAAACCTCATCAAACGAGACATTTGAGGACATGTGGTATAAAGTTAAAAGCATGGGGATGTAGCCTGATTAACAGCTTGCGGACGTTAGCTGGCAGCCGCCGGCCCGAGTCAGACCAACACTAGTGAAGTCAGGCGAGGTGTCGTAACGTTTTTTCCAGATAAGGCAAATGTGGTCATATTTCTGCAAAAAGAACTGCTGAAACATCACGCTGGTATGTTGTATACCAAGAATAACAACGACTTTTACTGTTATGGGTTTTAAATGAAAGTCGTCTGCGGGACTCTGATCTATGAGTATTGATCTACTGTATGAACACACCTAATCATTTTACATACATACCACAGTTTTGTGCTTTGAGCAGCCACTCGTCAGTTATCTGGACATCAGACAAACCTAGACGTGTGCTGACTGTAATGATGACTAATGACATCACCTAACAAACCGAGAGATGAAAAGCTCACACGGGCAATTGGTGTTGCGCGGAGGTGTTAGGCGTTATTTTTCCACCACAGTAAGTGACACATTGAGGCTCATCAAACGGCAGTGAAAAAAACGGTGTGCTTTCATACAGTAGGGTCAGGGGTAGCTCAGTGGTTAAGGCATTGGACTACGGTTCGGAAGGTCCCAGGTTCAAGTCCCACTGCCACCAAGTTGTCCCTGTTCCCGGGCTGCGTCATGATCAGCTGCTACTTATGCTAAAGATCACTGCTTTTTAACTGAAGAGCTAAAATTAGATCAGAAACCTTTACCGGGAAAAAAAATCATAGTAAATGTCTACGGCTCGTCTCGAGTCAGAAATCATACAGCAGCGGGTTTGGAACAGAATAAACAACCACTGATTACCAAAGTATACGGAATGACTCATAATTATAGTCGCGTGGTTAAGATGGAAAAAAAAAAATAAAAAAAGTTTTCTTGATAAACTCGTGTCTCTGATGTCTGTTCATGATGTCGCTTATATCATTTGCTTACTTTTTGTCTATAGATTCCTAACACTGATTATTCTGAATTGTAACTGAATTCTCGATTCTGATTGGTCAGAAGGTGGATGAATTGTCTACGTCAGCAGCTCGGGCTATAAAACACACGGTGGAAATTCGAGCCTTTGAGAGAGCTTTAGACCTTCTGGCGTCTCAGTGACGCGACAAGCTGCATGTCTTCCTTAATAACTTCAAGAACGGGAAACGAAAAAGAAGCTGTTGAAGGAATGAATGTTTATACCAGCGGTAAGCAAAATCAGGAATGAAAGTGATTTCGTGGATATTCCACAACACTGTCAGGGTAGTACTGGCTCGAACGGTGAAGGCGACGGGTTCAAGTCCCAGCACCGCCGAGTTGCCGCTGCCGAGCCCCTGAGCAAGGCCCTTAACCCTATGTGCTCCAGGGGGCGCTGTATCCTGATTAACCCTGTGATTTGAACCCAGCTTCATAAACAAAAATGTGTGCATGTGACAAATAATTGAACCTTAATCTTGCAGTGAGATTTTAAAGTATTGTGAAGCTCTGTAACGAGTAAAAACCGCACTTGTGAGTCATTTCCAGTGGTTAGAGAGCAATAACACATCAACTTCAGGGCGGTGACAGTAACTCGGCTTCGGAGTGGGCCGCCGGTGCATGAAATCAGCACTTTTCGGGCAGTTGGTTATTATTTAAAGTGCCAGAAACTAAAAATGTGAAACGTCAGCAAGAAATGTCTCATAAATGTAGATCGTGACATCATTTATCATCATATCCATTACAGCTGTGAATCATAAGTAGACTGTATATTCTGCATATTTTCCTGCCAAACATGTACTCGCAAAAGACACATCTGATAACATCATGTTGACGCTTTGTCTCCTCTTATAAGTCGCTCTGAACATCGCCTCTGAACCGTTCATGTTGTTTTGTTCAAGGCTGATGTGAGCTACAAAGCTAACTAGCTTCTGAATCTCTAAATCCCTCTCTAATTCCTGATCAAGAGCACTACTGTACATCATGGGGTGTTTAACAAGGGATTTTAACATACATCCTACATAATGTGGTATTTTCTGATTTTTGTAGAATAAAAATCGTTCATCTTTGATGTCGATCAAATGTGAAGAAAAAAAAAAAAAAACGTTTAAACTGCATAATCGCACAATTCGAATTCTCCATCCATCCAACTTGGGACCGTGGACACTCACACATTACGGGCAATTTCGGAAAGCCGATTCGCCTAACCTGAATGTCTTTGGACTGTGGGAGGAAACCCACCAAGCACAGGGAGAACATGCTCCATGCATGTCCCGGAGGTGCGAGGTCACGGTGCGAACCGATAGGCCGCTTAATATCCATATCAGAGGGATGATGCAGAAAAACTAGTTCATGCTTTTATCACCTCTAGGTTGGACTATTGTAACGCCTTACTGTCTGGTTGTTCAACTAGGTGTATAAACAAGCTTCAGTTAGTACAGAATGCAGCAGCGAGAGTCCTCACCAGAACCAGAAGATACGAGCACATCACCCCTATCTTATCTACACTGCATTGGCTCCCTGTGAAATTTCGCATCGATTTCAAGATACTACTTTTGACATTTAAAGCACTAAATGGTCTCGCGCCACAGTATTTGAGTGAACTGTTAGTGTCTTACGATCCGCCACGCCTACTTCGATCAAAGGATGCAGGCTGCCTGTCAGTACCACGTATTATTAAAACTACAGCAGGGGGCAGAGCTTTTTCTTACAAAGCCCCAAAGTTATGGAATAGTCTTCCTGTTAATGTTCGGGACTCAGACACAGTCTCAGTGTTTAAGTCTAGGCTAAAAACTTATTTATTTAGCCAAGCATTTTTGTAAATAGATTAACCTTAGGTAAAGGAGCAGATCTGGGGGACTCATGGACGTAGAGTATTCTGGTGAACTGGTATGTTTAGATGCAGTCCTCCACACTCTCATTGTTCACTCAGGTTTGTTGACGGTGAGGTGATTGGTTGCTTTACATCTCAGGGAGCCCTCATGTTTGTGTTTTTTTTTCTGGCTCTCCCTTTTAGTTATGCTGTTATAGTTAGTCCTGCCGGAGTCCCTGCTTGCACTTTGCACTAATATGCATTCACCTTATACATGTTGACTGTGACCAGACCTAACTGCCATCTCTCCTTATTTTCTGTTCTCTCCTTTTCTGCTCTCTCCCTCTCCCTCTCTCCTTTCCTTCTCTCTGTCTCTCTGTCGAGCTATACATGTCGCTCCTGAGTTGCCAGTGATCCAGACCCCTCTGCCCTCTGGAGCCGTCTAACCCGTCCTGGAGTCCTGCTTCTGGTTGGAGATCTCGTCGCATGGATGCCCCATGTGGTCTGCCTGGATTCATATGGTGGCTGTGGATGGTTTCCATTAAGACTGTTCTATCATCGATTGATGCTCTGGGGACCTGTGACTTCAGTTGTTCGATAGCTCAGGACTGGAATCTCCTACAGTCTACCTGAGCCTCCGGGAACAAACTGGACTCCTTTTAATTTAAATTTTAACACATCTCCTGTTACACTGAACTTCCAGTACACATTATTATGCTGATCATTCTCTGCTATCCGTTATCACCCAGATGAGGATGGGTTCCCTGTTGAGTCCGGTTCCTCTCAAGGTTTCTTCCTATTACCATCTCAGGGAGTTTTTCCTTGCCACCGTCGCCCTCGGCTCGTTCATCAGGGACAATCTTATCATTTTGATTCTTACACATTGCATAAAAACTTACTTCTTTTTATTGTGTAAAGCTGCTTTGCGACAATGTCAATTGTTAAAAGCGCTATATAAATAAAATTGAATTGAATTGAATTGAATATCACGCCACGTTACGGTGGTACTCTTACTCATATACCAAGAGACCTCCTAGGACATGGTGAACCTCACACCACACAGATGCGAGTAATAACACACAGAATAACACGCATTGTTGATCGTCTTACTGACACATTAGGAGAATACGAGTTATGTAGAAACAGGACGTGGTGTAAACAATGGGCTGCAATTACAGCTCGGTCTGGAAGAACAGACACAACACACTGATGGGGCGAAAGACCGCCAGGCATTTACTGACTCACTGATTACCTACACATTCACACAGCACCCAGAGATCGTTCAGCGTCATAAACACCACCCCCATTCACACACACACACACACACTCGTACATTCCCTCTCATTTCCACTCCTTCCTTCCTAGTTTTCCTTCTTAAGGAAGCTTTCCTTGTGTTTCTTTGTTTTCTCTGCACGTGTGCAGAAATATTTCACGAATCCGCAGACTTATCTCGGGAACGATCTTTCCCATAGACAAGTTCCCGAGAAGAAGAAAAAAAAACAACAAAAAACAAAAAACAAAGACAAAAGCCCGAGCTGACGAGAGCAGATTTCTGTACAGTACATGAGCACAGGAACACGCTGTCAGGCGGATCAGGAAGATAAGCAGATCAGGCTGGAGCATGTGTGTGTCTGAGGGTGTGCATGTGTGGAGACGTTTAAAGCAGGCACATTTAATGACACTGTAATTAGCAGGAATGTAGCAGGTGTGTGTGTGTGTGTGTGTGTGTGTGAAGAATAGAGTAAAAGCAGGACTATTATACTGTACATATACAGGATATAAAAGAAGACACTACGTACCTTTGCAGCGTTTATCCATTCATGTGTGTGTGTGTGTGTGTGTGTGTGTGTTTGTGAGTGAGTGTGTGACTGACTTTCTTCTCTTCTCTCAGCTCAGTTTTAACCCCTGCCCCATCTAACCACTTACTATCCTCCTGCCCCGCCCACTCACCATTTGCCCCGCCCACTTTTTAAGCTCATGAGAGGAGTGATATCTGACAGACGTAATCAATTATCTTCTCTCTTTCCTTCACAAGCTTTCCTTCTTTCACTCAGACCTCTCTCACACTCTGAACTTTTTCATAGACAGAGCCCTCTTTATTGTGTGCGTGTGTGCGTGTGTGCGTGTGTGTGTGTGTGTGTGTGTGTGCGAGTGAGATTACATGGTAAAGTTATTAAAAGACCAACACTGACCTTTTGCATGGTTGAGCTCAGACCTTTACACAGATCAAGGATGTTCTTAAAGCCTGTGTAACCAGTCAGCTCTGTGTACTGGTATCTGCACACACACACACACACACACACACACACACACACACACACATACAGTACACAGAGTTACATGATATTATATGGTCAAGGGAGAAAAAATTTACTGAAGTCAAGTCTGAATTAAAACACACACACACACACACACACACACACACACACACACTCACAAACATTTCCTGTTGTTTGTCTGTTTAAGATTTTTGTATTGACCTGGGATTAAACTAACAATTAGATTTCTCCCCCCTACTGTGATCTCATACACAAGAGACCCGCCCTCAGATCAGCTTAAATCCACCTGGCTCTGGGTGCCTTTTTTAAGCCCTAGAGTAAATAAGGTTAAGCTAGGACGTAGAGGCTAACCGCTAATGGCTAACCTAGCCTTCTTCAGCGCTTAAATGTGCTCAAGCTTAATATCCCTAAATGTTGAGGATGTCCTGGTGAATTAACGTTCTTATAAATAGTTTTTGCTTCATCGTCAAACTGTATTGCATCGTGTATTGCATAGTTGTTTATGTATGGTGTTAACTTGTCGTCTTAGCTAGTTAACTAATTAGGTGTTTGAGCTAGTTTTGCTATATTAATGTTGATTAAACTGTAATGAATTAATGTTTTTTTTGAAAGTGGATTTTTTTTTCATGATATAAAGGCGTTTTTACATTTAAATATCAAAGTAGCACAAAATGTGTCTAGTAGTTTTTCATTCCGTGATGCGTGCACAAACTAGCAGACAAACATTCCCAAAACAATCTTGATTTGTTTTATTATTCATCTTACGTCACTTTAAATAATAATTGTTTTCGCAAATATCTTCAATGTACAAACTTTTCATTACATGTATCGATGTACAGTTACGCCACCTTGGTCCTGGAGGAACGTTGTTTCGTTTTACTGTGTCCTTCATTAATTATATAGGGTTCAAATGACAATAAGAGCTTACTTTACTACTAAACCCTGAAAACAAGTGGAAATTGTTTGATGAATTCCCCGTGCTCTAATCGGCTAGGAAAGTGCACTCCGTCAAAGGGCCGTCCAGAGGCAGTTCACTTAAAGCTGCAGACACTGAAAGGCGTGTTTAGAAAAGGAGTGAAACAGAAAGAAAATCAAGTGCTCTTACGTAAGGAGTAAAATATGGGCCTGTTTTTTTGGTTCGGGTCGACTTCCCCTCGCGTGCCAAACAAAGAGAAGAAAAGACAATGAGGCGTGGATTATAAAACAGGAACACGCTCGCCCTCGGCAGCGAGCACTGATGTGGCTGATTTCCTTAACTTGCTACACAGAGTTTTTATTTTTGATTTTTAATGTATCATATTACAACCTATATTTTTGTACTTTATTACGTATTAAACAGTCAGATCTCGAAATAAAAGCAGCATCAGATTGTGATGTTTTAGACATTCATATCGACTCGATCCTTCTCCCATACAAGTGTTTTGCATATGCTGAATTTGCGCGAGGGATACTGTATGATGAGGGCACGTCAACTAAGGTAAGATGTACCTATTATGCAAAATGAACTTTTGATCATTTCCGACATTCACACAGGCCTTCACGCACAAAAAATGAGGAAGGAAATTTTTTTTTTTTTTAATCCCTGTCCTTTGTCCATAAATGGAATTGAACAGACAGTTTAAATGTCACACATTTTACGATGTCATTCCAGGCAAAAACGGGGAAAAAAGCAGTTTGCATAGTGCTTTCCCTGTGCTCTGATTGGCTAGAAACATGCACTTCCACAAAGGGGCCTGGAGGCAGCAATAGCTCATTTGCATTTAACGCTCCAGACAGCGAAACGGTGCATTTAAAACAACATGGAATTTCATGCATACCAAAAAAAAAAAGCATGATCTCAATAGGATTTCTACTGGGACATTAGCAGACTTACTGTATAATATGGCGCCTTAAAACGTGTATTGAAAAGCAGCAATGTAGTACTTCATGACTAATCATAAGGTCATCACCAAATATGGCCTTTATGTCTACAGTGCAGACTTTGTACCATCAGGACGGTCAATGAGTAAGAAGACTTACATGCCATACTGAGAAAGGTCAAGGCTGCTTGTGATGTAATGAATACGTCAGAATGACCTGTTCATGTGAGATCTCCTCGTCCTTCTTACAAAACTGAACATTAAATGAGATCCAAATTCAAACTCTACAACAACAACAACAACAACAACATGACCACAAAATGATGCGGAAATCATAAATCATTGTCACTTTGTTACATTAATTAGCATCAACAAATTATACCCGGGGTGTTCAAGTCAAACTGGGACTGATGAAATTCCTCGTGAGCGAAGGTGTAAAACTGATTGACACTTAGGGAAGACTTGAGACTCTTAGCCCCAGGTAAAATATGTTTTAAAAGAAGGCGTACATCTGTGAACGACGTAGTGCAGAAGTGGCTCGGGAGAGACGCATCTGTCTATGAGAACCGTACACGCAATCATTCGCCGATACCACTTGAACATTACAGGAACTCGGCTGGGAAGTTATCGCCACGTCCCCCGTACGGTCCTGACCTCGCGCCAAGCCATTTCCACATAGGCTTGGAAACACCACTAAAGGAGTTCCTGGGAGGCCAGGCTAGTATCCGAGCACTAGTAGCAGGGGACTATATAGCGAAATAAAGAGTGTTTAATAAACTGTGTTCTGTTATTCTACACAATCTAAAGTCCGGGTTTGAAAACCCTCAGTTGTAAAAAGAATTGTTTAAATGTTATCCAAACTAATATTTTTATTCTACGCATTACTAAAATCAGTTCATAGAAATGAGCACAAATTAAATTCCATCATGTTCCAACTGATACTGTATACTCAAATCTGATTGGTCATTAGATGTGGCTATGCTTTCTATTAGCTCAGTAAAAAGACAACCTGCACTTTGTGTACACTGTAAACCTGAAAAAGTTGCCAAAACCCCCAAAAATTGAGCTAGTCAGTTACACCAAAAATTTTTAAGTGATGATGTTTCCAATTTTAAGCAAACAGAACTATCAGTTTTTGAGTTTGTTGTGCTCATTCATATTAATCGTTCTCTACTTGCATCATTGAGCAGCCTAACTCATACTAGTTAACAGCAATTATAATTTTTTTTTAGTTGTCGCAAATCAAATAAATTGTTGTTGGTCTTTCGGCGATGGGGCGCCACAGCAGACGATCCGGTCCGCACACAAGCTTGGCACAGGTTTTACACCAGATGCCCTTCCCTCCCATTTTATCTGGGCTTGGGACAGACACTTCATCCGGTTGTTGGGAATCGAACCCGAGCCTTTCACATGGCAGACGAAACACCTACCACTGAGCCACCAGAGCCCTATTGATTGCCCCGATGATGTCAGACAGAAAATCACTAGTCTGAAAGATTTTAAGGTGGTGACAGTTACTGATACTTATGTACTTACAGTTACTTAAAATATCAAATTTGTCCAGCTAACTTGAAAAGTGTAATTTCTACAAAGTTCTAAATACTCATCAAGGTCTATTAATTTAAACTAATTGTAATTATTTAAGTTAACAGTACTCAATATGTTGAATTACTTTGAGCATTAGGGTTTACAGTGTATGTGTATTTGTTTCTGTGTGTGTGTGTGTGTGTGTGTGTGTGTGTGTGTGTGCAGTACCTGTTGAGCATTGAATACAAGGTCTTGGCTGCGACGATGAGATCCAGCACCAGCTGCAGTTCCTGATCCGGCAGTTCCGTGGCTTTGATCCCGTCGTATGTGTTGACACGCCATCGACTCTGAATACCCATCTGCAGCGAATGAGCCACGTCGCGCAACTTCTCCGCTACGCTGTAAACGCTCTCACCGCTGGGACCATAAGTCTTTAATGACACACAAGACACACACGGAGATATTATATGTTCAGTTTGCAACCGTGACGTAACATTACCTTTCACATACTGCACAGGCGCTAAATCATCTCAGCCTCCATCCACAGCGAGATCTGACACAAGCTTCAAGGCGGTGAAGGCTGCAAGCTGAGAACTTCCCTGTGCAGAAGAACAAACTTCTTTTTAAAGCTGTTCATTGCACCAGACACTCACTGGTTGAAGGTTCACAGGTGCTTTTTTTTTTTTTTCATGGTTTTGTTTTGTCTAGTAACAAGTCCTGTACCGTTTGTCGTAGACCCATGGAGGAGTTGTCAAATTCAGAAATGGGGTGCCATGACTTTTCTACATGGTGGCCCAAAAGATCCTGTAGAATCAACATTGAGACTGTTTTTTGATAGATCTTCGCACAAAGCAGGAATTTTGTAGAAATATAAAATGTATTTCACATTTGAAGAGGCTTGTAAGCTGCGTCAGAACATACCCCGCACGAGGGTATAAGACGTACCCCTGGGCCGTCAGAGGGGCCCAAATTTGCCCCATAGACATATTATGGTGACCCATTGAAACAGGAAGTGCTCACAGTGGCATCTCCTGCTATATGACTTCAACAGGATCTTTGAAACCGTGGATCTCATTGTCAAGGAGACATTGGCGTGGGCTCGTTTTACTCAGGCCATCAATCAGTCTCTCGGGATCGTTGAGAAGCTGTCAAGCCACGCCCTCGCAACCACTTCAGAACCGTAGCAACTGATCCCATAGACTGTTGTTATTATAAAAGGCCCAGAGACATGGGTTTTGCCACGGCAAGCACCACTCACATTTTGTTCAGAAAATGTACCTGTCCAGTTCCCTCAGTCAGGGAAGTCCGAAAGCACCATCACGTACTTCCTCCAAGGAAGTGACGGCAGCCAACCGCATCTTTCCGAATTGCTTGCTCATGCACCATTGGGATAACACACTCGGAGGACAGCGCTATCTGCTCCTTCTGCTTCGGCGAGCTCACAGCGATTGTGATTGGCTGTAAAGCCATGATTGACGTCATCATCATCCGGGATTCAAACCTGCAATCTCCTGATGCTATGGCGAGCTGTTTACTGCTGAGCCACTGAGGGGCCAAGATTTTTTTTTATTTTAATATATGAACATAAATTGACTGGACCGTTGAACCCACATGAACCCAAATTTCCGATTTTCAGCTTTCCAGTCTCGCGGAACCACAACGATTTGTCTTTGGTTTGCGATCGAACTTAACACCCCTCCACCACCACCACCACGCACACACCCTTTTCACTCTCTCTCACTTTGGTTAGAAGTATGAACTCAATCTTGATCTCAGCTAATAACACTTACTCATATGTGCCTAAATAAAGAGTTTGCAACTCAATGCCTAAAATACTCCCAGAAAAACAAAAGAAAAAAAAAGAAAAAAACACTGCTGTTGCTAAGCAGAAACACTGATTAGAGTTTGAAGGGGAATTAATCTCTCACGCAGTCCAAACCCAAACAGTTGTGTTTGTTCTCAGGGAGGTTTCTGCAGGTAGAAACATCACCACCAGTGATTTCGCTTTGGCGCTGCACGTGTACAGTACGTGTGTATGCACTTAATACCGGCAGTAGGACGTACCAGAGTGCAGAGTTTCTCCACGGCGTCCAGGATGAGCTCCTGGTGTCCGATGGTGTGCACGCCGAGCTCTTCCAGCTGCTGCGGGTTTAACTGCAGCAGGTCCACGCCACTCAACCTCCACTGTTCTAATGGGTACTGCTGCAGAGACACGCCCAGACCTGCACACAATATACACACACACACACACGACAATATCTGTGATTTCTGCACTGAATGATGGTTCAGGTTCCAGTTTCATCACATTAGGTCGATACACAAGTCAGAATCTACACCTGGGGTTTTCTTATAGAGTCGGATCAGTTCCATGATTTACAAAAACACATCACGTAATCCACAGATATATTTAATAAATGTAACACGATCCGCAGACGTTTCATAATTCACAAATAAATGTAACACAAATGCTTTTTTTTCTCCTGATTCACAAATACAATATGCTGTATTTTAGAGGTGGGGACAAAACCATTCGGTTACATATTCTGATCTTTGAAGGGCGATTCATCTATCACCATGAATTATTTTTTACTTTCTATATGGTTGCATTTGCCGTGGTAAAATGTTGCAGTTCCTCCATGATCCTGCAGGTGGTGCACTCTAAACTATTCATATGCTGGCAGCATCCTGTGTGTATTAGGAGCGAGTTATTCGCAAAGTTTGTTTAGAATTGTAACAAAAACTAAGAAAAAAGAAAAGTTATATAAAATACTGGATATTTATAAAGTTGTGATGCTAAAAGAATAGCAGTACAAACCGGATCGGCACCTGGGTATCGGGATCATATCGTATCAGGTGTTCCCTGCTGGTTCCCATCCCTGCTACAGTATATTAAACTAGCACGAGTAATCACGCACAGCTGAGGTCACTAACGTTCCAAAATATGTTCATTCCATTGATATACAGGACAGTCTTAGGCACCTTATTATCTTTAATAAAAACGTTGTTACATATGTTTATCATGTCCGCACTATTATGTACAAAACCATTCACTATTTCCAAACATAACTTAAAAAATATATATATATATATATATATAAAACATTACAAAACAATTTACAGTAAGCAACATGTTACAGTACATGACAGACCCGTGTTCAGATGGAAAAATACAAATTTGCATTTCCGTTTACGGAAGAACTCTGGCATAATCTCCAGCACGCTCGGTAAAACCTAACAACGGCTTTACTCACAGTACTGCGCAAATGTCTTAGGGAACATACAGAAAAAGTTTCCTGCAAAAAGGAAACTTCTATAAAGAGTAATGAAATAAACACAGTCAATATTTGGTGTGAAAACCCTTAGCTTAAAAACAATCAGTAGCTTTAGATCCAGATGTGGTTTTATACAGTAAGTAAAACAGCTGGTAGATTTTACTGAGCTCCTGAGCGTGCTGGAGAATGTAAGTTCTTCTGGTCACACTCGCTCCTTTCTAGTCTCATGCGAAACCCAGGAGCCTACATTAGGTTTATTTTTTGTTGCTGTTTCCATCAGACAAACTGGTCTGTTACTGTATGTAATATGCTGCTTATGTATCCTTCTGTAATGGTATTTATTTATCCATTTAGTTTATTATTATTATTATTATTATTATTATTATTTTAATAGTTTAAAACGTTTGGAAATAAAGTCCCTTAAACAAGAACGGGTTCCGTTCCGAGAGCTCGTCCGTAAGTCCGATTTGTTCGTAAGTCCAACAGACATTCTCTAAGTACTAGGACAGTAACAGATTAGCTATACAAAGTGTAAAACTAACGTCTTCCAGGATCTTGTCCTTGTTCTTTAGAATCGCTTCGATGGTTGAGCGATTCATGTTAAAAGAACGAGTGATGTCTGCCATCTTTTCACCCTCGCTCTATTCTCACTCTATAAATAGTTTCACTTTTGTCTTATCGCTTGGCGCTTCTTAGCAATACCAGCTTCATCTAGGCTGCTTTTCAGACTGGACACACTGCAAACTCTGCACAGATGACATGCAATGTAGTCACATTCAATCATCCCATTGTTGAAGATATCTGATTGGCTGCAGGGAATTCCCTTTTGTAAAAAACAAATTATTTGTCAGTCGCATGACATTTCCGTATGTATTATGAAAGTTAAATATGTTAAATATGTTAAATGTGTGTGTGTGTGTGTGTGTGTGTAGTGCTGCTGTAATAAGTAGCTAATAAACTAACTGACTTCATGCAGCCTGATGTTGATGTTCTTTCAGGTTTCCTCTGTTAAGTGATCTTACAGTAAATCAGTGATCTGACACTTTTAAACTGGGCTTGGGAATCGAGCCCAGCCTTGCAAATGGCAGGTGAGGAGCCTATAATCCTTTTGTATCTGATGTCCTGGCGTCTGCTAGCGATGGTCCTGCTCACATCTGTATGGCAAAAGGGATGTTACTTACTCCAGTGTCTTGTATAGCCTACGTAGCACGCTAACTTTCCATTTTACGCTATTTTGGATTCAACCCCTAGTTATTACAGTAGAAAGCTTGAAATGTCAGTAGGCGACACGGTGGTGTAGTGGTTAACACTGTCGCCTTGCACCTCCAGGGTCCGGGTTCGATTCCCGTCGCTGTGTGCATGGAGTTTGCATGTTCTCCCTGTACTTGGTTGGTTTCCAAGTGTGTGTATGTGTCCTGTGATAGATTGGCACTCTGTCCAGGGTATACCCCCGCCTCGTGCCCTAAGTCTCCTGGGATAGGCTCCAGGCCCCTGTGACCCAGAAAACAGGATGAAGCGGTACAGATGATGATTGAGTGAGTGAAATGTCAGTATTAGTATTAGAGTTGAATCCAATTGCTTATATTATTACAAAAGACACACACACACACACACACACACACACACACACAGAACTACAAAAAGCCATCAAATTGTAATGTTCGAGATCTCGGAGGTTTCTGGCCAGAAAAGTGCACAAAAGCAACATTAGACGGTAGAAACCTCGGAGGCGGACTACAGCGGCCGATATGGAAGCCAGGCGTAACCACGCTGCATGCAAGACAAGCACGGCTCCGCAAATCATTCCTTCAAACCGCTCCTACTCCCAACCGGAGAGCACAGCCAAGTATGCACTCCCTACTACGCAACTCTCAAGCATGCAACTCCCAGCTCCCAGACATCCGGTCAAGGGAATTGCACAACTGGGAAACACAATCTTACGTAACAGCTATGCAATGACTTTCTAATAAAACAAAATAAATATGACTTTTTCAGAGAGAACTCGGCTTCGTCACGATCCTGGAATTGAAATGATCTTTTATTATATCAGGGGACAGGTATTAATCAACAACCTTACCTTTCCAGTTACATAACTTGTGTTAAATATCATCTTTCTTTTCTGCATCTGCATCACCAACAGAGATGAAGCACGACTCTTAGAGATGGGGGGAAAAGTCCGCTTCAGATACATATCGCCATTCTTTTGTGTGGCAATTCATGTGACTCTAAAATCACTCGCTCACTCATCGTCTGTACCGCGCTTGGCGGAGGAAACCCAGAACATGCAGACACCATGCACACAGACCCGAGGTGGGAATCGAACCCGGAACCTGCAGGTGCGAGGCGACAGGGCTGGACAATAAGCCACGGTGCTGCCACTCCAAAATCCAAAATACTGTAGTTTTAATCATTTATCATGTTGCATTTGAAGCAGTCATATTTTTGCACTTCCTCTATAATCCTACAGGTGGTGCAATCTAAACTATTGATAAATTGGCAGGCAGCACAGAGTATATACACAAAATTTTTTAAATCTAGTTAAAAGTGAGGTGGCAATCTGGATCTCCAGGCCCAAATAGCAACAACCTAGAGGCTGGAGTCACCACGCCCACACCTTACTTTTAATATATTCTTGTCAAAATTGTTCCCCTTGAAGCTAGCTTGAGCACACAACTTTGGTTTTATCCCTCTAATTCTAAGAAACCTCCATCAAGAAGCTTTTTATAACTAGACTTCTGTTCAGCACACCTGGTGATGTTTCCTCGGTCATCTTATTATCCGCATTAAACGTGCCGTTATCACACACAGCCGGGTGACCGTGCTGCGAATATGGGAAGCCATTAGGGTCAAGCTTGATCGTATGATTAATTTGTGTTTAAAAAAAATTGTAATACATTAAAATTTATAGATTAATCATGTGCATTAATGCATTAATATCGACAGTTTAATACTGTATACAAAAACAGAATATTTCTAGAATCATGATTCTAACAAGAATACAATAGAATACAGAATACACAAACAGAATAAAATACAACACCTCGATAAAAACCGAAATAATATTATAATCGTAATATTTCTCTAATAATAATAATCGTTAATATTGTATCGAGTGATCCCTGGTGATTTCCGTCCCTTATGACCGTTCTCTATACAAAAACTGCACACGTCCAAACACATGGAAAGTGAAAACTTTTGTCGGATGTCGACCATGTGATTCTAGGACAAAACACACTAAGAGTAAAAGTGGTCATGTTTTAACAGGCTTCCAATGTACAAGCCTCTGGAGACAGTGTTATGATCTGCGGTTGCTTCAGTCGCTCAGGTCGACACTCAGCAAGGTGATGTGGAAATAAAATGAACTCAGCTGACGACCTGAATGTGCTGAATGACCAGGTTAACCCGAATGTGATCTGAATCTGAATCATATCTGACAAGTTTTCTTAGGTTCTTCATAATTGAACAGCATAAGCGAGTAAATCAGGTTCTTCCTCTGTGCTTTATGCTTCCTTCATACATGCTGATATGATCACGTCATTGTACAGTATAACTAATCTGTAACTGATTTATTGACATTGGCTTTATCAGTGCTGTAGCTGAACTTCTATTCTACAGCTTACCCTGTAAAATCGTCCATCCCTGCCTCTGAAATTTACAAAACCTACAAAATCTGTGTGGGACACTGCGAAACAGAGCAACTCAATTAAAAGAAATTATAAATAAAAAAGCATGGTCATTTATACACTAAGTGTTAAAATTGCAGTCAAAAGCGTTCTGAAATTCTTGGTAAGAATTGAACCGATCGCACAAAAGTTCCTCCAGCAAAATAATACATGCGTTTCGTTCTATTTATTATTCATACAGCAAAAAAATGATTTCTGCTTTATTTTTGTTGATGTTTGACATCAAGACTAGCTGGTTCATATGACACCGCCGCCTAGTGGACATTTTAAAAATGTAGTAAGTGTGAACACCGACAGACAACTTTGAGATGCTTACAGTAACTCTGCTTCGCGCTGGATCGCATCACACCATCCTGTGCTTTATTATTTTCCTACAACAACATAACACCCTGAAAGTGTTTAATACCTTACGTACATAAATATATATGCAAGTACTGTATAAGTATGTTACCTGGTTTCAAGGCTATTTCATTTCTACATGGACTCATAGATTATATTTTTCATATTTCTTTCATATTTTTTATTAATTATAATTATGATTTAATACCCATCAGCCAGTGCGTGGCACTTTATGTTAATCATGTACACATGTTTTGAGTTTGCCCCGAGTCTTGTTTCTTCTTAAACGCAAGACTATTAAGGTTCAGGCTTCCTGTATAACAAGTGTGCAGTGTTTGTTGTTGTTGTTGTGAGTGAATGTGCTATAATTCATGTTCAGAGTTTCCATGAATAGTAATCATGTTGATGTTTTGGTGTTCACTAGTAATAACAGGATCTGGACTTGTATCCAGGTGTGTGTCTTTAAATGCAAAAAAAAAAAATAATAATTCTGTCATTTAATAGCACTTCTATTCAGCATTTCTACCTTATCATTTATATTGTTCATATGGTTGACCATATAAGAATTACGGATTATATTCATAAGCAAATGATCTGTCTCAGTGATCAGTGAGGATTGTGTTACTAATAAAAAAGGTAGATTTTTACAGAATTCTCATTAATTTAGTATTTTTATGCTTGTTTGTTTGTTTGTTTGTTTGTTTGTTTGTTTTTCCCCACACTGTAGCATCAACAAACACTAAAGTCATAGTGAGGATACAGGATACAAGGTAACGATTTACACAATATAATAATTATTTAATGACAGTTCATTAGTGACTCTATCACTGAATCTGCAATTATACAAATGCCGTTCAAGTCAAACCAGGATTTGCGATGAACAAAGGCATAAAAGTGATTGACATTTACAGAAGACTTCAAGCACAGTACAGTGATGAGACTCTCAGCCATAAAACTTTTGAAAGATGCAAATGTTTTTTGTTTTTTTTTAAAGTCCATACGTCTATGAATAACGAACCCGGCCGAGGTGGCTTGGAGCCCAATGCAGTCATTCCCGGGAACATTCAGTGAGTGGATCGCCTGATCCTTGAAAATCGTCAACCATTCACCAACACCACTTTCACACTACAGGAATTTGACTGGGAGTTATCGCCACGTCCCCCGTACAGTCCTGACCTCGCTTCCAAGCCGTTTCCACGTGTTTAAGACCACATTGAAGGAGCTCCTGGGAGGCCGGCGTTTCAGATGTGAATGAAGACCGTAGTTCGATTATGGCTCCGGCGTACTTAAAGAAAACGCTGCACCTTGATGTACTAGTGAAACACTGCGATAAGTGCATTAGTGTAGCAGGGGATTACATAGAGAAATAAAGTCCGTTTTGACTCTCAGAAACAAAACCGTGTTCTGTTATTCTGCGTGAACAAAAGTCTTTGACTTATTTGTCTTATTATTATCCAAGGTTTGACTTATTATGATCCAAGGTGTTATGATGAAATTCGCTTCTCCTTGTAGTTTACTCAAAGGCTTTCCAATAACTGACTCGAGTGTGTAAACAGGGATGTAAATCTTCCAGCTTCCTTTTAAATAACGGCTGCGTAAAAAGCCTCGGCGTCTGTCATGTTTATGCTCTACAGTGCAAAGTGTAAACATAAACTATACACGGATATTGAGCTTCTTTTTTTTTTTCACCTAGAAACCATGGAACAAAAATGTTGGCACTCCACTGTTTTATACTGTGGCCTATAATAAAGTACATGAAATATTAAATAACAGTAAATGACATTAGATGGCATTAAATGAGATTGGAGCATGTGTGTT
>QNUK01000327.1:40000-125000 GCA_013621035.1 Clarias magur | reverse complement strand
AAAGTTAATAAAGGTAACTGCTGATTTAGACTGAACAAACAACACATATGTACCTTTTTTATGATCTTAATCCCCAGAATCCCTCCTTATTTAAATTCCCACACTCTTACACAAAAGGTTCTTGAACGATCCTTGGCTCCCCGTGAGTGAAACTGACGTCTGGGGGTTTCGTTTGGGAAGTCATTACCTTGCACTGCGCCGTGCCACAACACATTCACACACTCATTTACCCCCTGGGGCGACTGAGACTAGTCACTCCACCTGCACGCCTGTTTTTTTTGGGATGTGAAAAGAAACTGGAAAAACATACCGAAATCCCAGACAGACACAAGGAGGACATGTGAAACTCCACACAGACACTAACGAGGATCATCGTAACGAGGAACCCTGGACGCAGCAACACAGGTGCAATACTATACAGTTTTAGATACCTGTTCAGCTGTTTCATGTCACAAGTGTTTCTTATTCAGATCTGATCCCGGTTGTAAACGCATCCGGCTCTCAAGTCATCCTGTGCAACTGAAACCTCTTACGCTACATTGCATCATGAGGCAGGTTGCGACTGTTCCAGGAGGTTTACAAAAGCCATGCAAAATACTGATTTTACATGTGAACCGCTGCCAGAAGCACAGTTTGCCATTAAGCGCTCTGAATCGATTTGCATAATGTGAGAATTTGTGTTTCAGTCCTGGGTTTAGTGTAGTGCAGCGCAGTGCAGCGCAAGAGTTGTAAGACTTAATAATAATTCACAGACATAGTACATACACAGGAAAGTCTTTATAGAGTCAACAAACTACAGGACTGTGCAAACAAAAGAGTCTTGAGCCACTTCTCATGTTTTCATATTTTGCTTCCAAAAAGCCAGACTTTCTTGTATTTTAATCTTTGTAAGCATCTAAGTCAAGGCATGAACCAGTCAGACGAACCAGTCGGATGATTAGGCCGGTGATTAGTATACCGCTACGCTACATGCTGAGTGGTTGGAACAGACAAGAGGGGAAATGAGGTCGCTGCTGATATAAACGGGAAGATAGTGGTATAAATTGTTTTAGGCACTCCGCAGTCTTTGGAAAGTAATACATTTATTCCTAAAAAGTTACCTCTGCTGCAGAGGAGAAGTTCAGTAAGAGTTTCCAGCCTCGGAAATCACCAATTAACAAACAGAACCTTAGATTAGAGCCGTTAGGAAGGATTTACCGAGCAGAAGTACTGTAGCAGATATACATCTCAATATCAACTGTTCAAAGGATTATGGTGTCATTTGGATAAACGCCTTCAGCGTTGTTTTACAGTGTATAAAGAAAGAAAAATCAGGAAAGACCATGGAGTTAGAAAGTGATCCCAAACTTTTGGGCAATATATACAGCATATGTATATCTATATGTATATACAGTACTAGATAGGAGAAAATAAAATAGGAGTGACGAAGTTTCCAAAAGAACGCCTATTCTCCAGCTGTTGTGTTTACAGCACTGTGCAAAAGTCTTGGCAACATCCGAACAAAAGCCATATGCAATGATGCTTCTGAAATCATTTCTACATTAAAAGAAGCTTCTATAAAAAGCACTAAGTCATAACATAAACAATAAACGGTCAATATTTGGTGTGGAAACTCTGTGCTTGAACATAAGCGGTAGTGTTTGATACAGATGTGTGCAGTATTCTAAATAAAACAGCTGTTAGGTTTTACTGAGCGTGCTGGAGGATATGAGCTCTTTTGGTCACTTCGTCAACCCAGGAGTCGACATTATTGATTTTGTTTTTGTTTCCCCCCATCTGAAAACTGCTCTGTCATGTAATATGTCGCTTTTTTTTACAGGCATGCGAATATTCTTCTGTAATGTTATTTATTCATTATTATTTTAGTGTATCTTTGTAGGGAATGGTCCTGTACATAATAATGCTGTATATACTGTATATATATATATATATATATATATATATATATATATATACTGTATTATTGCTCAAACGTTTGGGATCGAGTGCAAATTTCTTGGTTTTTGTTTAGTGATTTATTTTTAATATTCTACAGTAATACTGGGGATAAAAGTATGAAATAACACACATGGCATTAGGTGATTATATAACAACAACAACAACAACAGTCACAGTTGTTATATTTAGACATGAAGGTCAGTTCTTACATGAACAGTATTGTGCCGAGTGCGTTTGCGAAAACCCATCAGTCATCATGATCATATATATATGTGATTTTCTTTTCTTTTTCTTCTTCTCCTTTTTTTTGCTTCCTCTAAGGGCCTGCTATCAGGCCTGAGCTGTACAGTATATGACTTTATGGTGCCCCACCTTCTGTTTCAATAAGCTAATGTTTCAAAGGAAGTCCTCATTACCAACCACTCACAATAACAATTTCTTTGCGGTTGTGACGCTTTTAAAGGACGCCTCATCACAGGCAGGATCAGTTCATATACTGTACCTAAAAAAAAGGAAAAACACTTTATTACTTAGAACGGCTTCATAACGCCCACACGATGGCGTGGCCACTTTTAAAAGGACATGTCTTTGGGTGATTATCTCTAATAGTCGGTGCCATTTTTAACCTTTGGCCTTTCATTTTAAAAATGTCGTACGTGCCTACTGAGTTCGAAAGTGTCCACCATTGCAGGGGCGTTGATTCACGGTTTACGATGTGCTCTGAATATGTGGTTTAAAGTCCACAGGTCAGTCTGTCTGTGTTGCTCGAGCCAGAAAACTAACCAAAACTCACCTGCTGTTTAGAGCAAAATGATTTCCGTGTGCGTTCTCATTATACTGTCTTTATATAATAGTGTGTAACGAGAGCTTGTATTGTTTGCAGAAGCACGACCCTGTGTGAGTGATGCATTTAATCTCGGCGTGTACAATACTGTATGTGTTGCCAGACGACTGGGATGACGGACTGGACGTGTGGATTCGAAATATGCTTTTAAACCTGTACCGTAGATAAAGTGCTGTGGCAAAGTATTTGCTCACTGATTTACAGGAGTGTCTGAGTATCTGATTTTGGTTCCTTTGTGTCACTGTTAAATAATTCAGATCATCAAATACATTTTAATATTACACGAGGATAACCCGAGTAAATGACAATTTTAAATGATGATTTCAAACCTGTGTGACCCTATGCAAAAAAAAAGTAAATGCCCCCTAAACCTAATAACTGGTTGTTCCACCCTTTGTCGCAAAAAGAAAAAACTGCAATCCAAAAGTTTGCAATAACTCGCTCACGTCACTGTGGAGGAATTTTGGCCCGCTCTACTAGGCAGAATTGTTTTAATTCAGCCACATTGACGGGCTTATGAGCATGAACGGCCTGTTTAAGGTCATCTAAATCGGATTTAAGTCCAGACTTTGACTCGGCCACTCCAAAACCTTGCTAAGGGGCTCAACAGTGGCAGGTTGGGGCTTGAACCCCCCGACCTTTTGATAAGTAACCCACAGCCTTAACTGATTGAACCACCACTTATGGGACCTTTTATCGAGCTTTACTTTGTCAGGCAGGTTCTTCATGGGGTAATTACGCATAGAGCCAGGTAGATTTGGACAGTTTTTTTTTTTTCTTTCTTCATTTTAATTTTTACTCTGGTTATCTTTGTGTAATATTAACATTTGTTTTATGATCTGAATCATTTAAGAGTGACAAATATACAAAAAAAAAAAAAAAAACCAGGCAAAAACCTTTTTAACAGTACTGTATATAGATAGATAGATAGAACCGAATGCATATGACTCTGTCTATCGTGACGTCAGAGAATTAGCTCCGCCTCCTGATATCCTTCTCTCCACTACTAACTCCAAGCACTCCAGGGCATTCCCCTTCTTGATACGTTTGTGATTTTCCTATAGCAAAATGACAATTCAGAGATTTAAGGCACTTTAAAAAAAAAAAAAAAATTTTAATAATTCATGTCTAGACATAATCCTATAATAAGACTCAAACCACATTAAAGCTCATGCCGCTTGCTGGTTCAAATCCCCTCCACTTCACATCAGGCCATCATGATGATTTTTCTGTCTCAGTACTCCCACATGTGTTTAGTCCCTGACATCACCCCTGAGCTGATACCTTAGAATCATGTCTTCTAAATATCACCTCCGGAGCCCTGTGTAGAAATAATCGACAGTCACATAACACACTGATTTTTGAGTCGTATCTTATAGCTAGTCGAATGTACTTTTACAGCGTTTGTCAGACGCCCTTATCCAAAGTTTATCTCATTATACATCTGAGCAGGTCAGAGCAGACTTAATGACTGTGAGGTTTGAACCCGGGACCTTCCAAACAGTCTTAACCCCTGACGCCTACATACAAATTCTGAGTCGGCTAATAACCAGTACATTAAATACGCGCATACTGCTGGAACATACGGGCCAAAGCATACTCTGTAGGATGATGAGGATTTGCCATTGCAATGTGACCGATTGGATATATACGTGAATATATTATAATAATATGTACTTTATTTATTTTGATCTTCATTCCTCTTGATAATTAAAGAAGAAGAAGCCTTTGTGTTTCACATATACTGTACATTAACGCACAGTTAAACTCTTTCTTTCATACCGTATATCCCTTCTTAGGGGATCTTAGTCTAGCTTGCTGGAGCTGGGGCTTGAACCAACGACCTTCTGATCAGTAACCCAATGAGCTACCACTGCCCAGAATATCCAGACCAACAAGCCACGCTAAAACATGGCAAAAGATATCAACAAATCAGGGTTTTTGTTTTCTTTTTTATGCATTTCTCTCTAATTTAGGCATGGCCTCTTACAGCGTCAGGGACGGCATCATGTGCTCCTTCATAAGGTGCAGAAAGCCAGGCAACGGCATCTTTTTTTGAACCGCAGCCGATGCAACGCTGGGTGGGTGGATAGAGGGAAAACGCTATCCGCCCACTTCCACATGCAAGAGTGAGCCACAAATGTTCATTAGTGATGCTTCGCTTGACGGAATGGAATGTTCCTCCAAACAGCACGAGATCTCTAACTTGAAGCTTTATGATGCTGCAAATGGGGTGGGGCGGGTACCCAGTACGCTTTACCGGCACGACACAGTGCGTTACACCGCCCCCTGACATTCCGCGAGCCTGAGGGAAACATATGATAGACCTACCAGGCCGGAAACTGTTGTGTCATAGGGAAGAGCTGTCCGTTGCGGTTTCTAAATTCGATAAAACGAGGGGGCGGAGTTGAGACGGTGGGACTCACGATCTCTATGTGACGGGGCAAAAAACTTTCGACTGCGCCAAAGTTTCCATACGAGTGACAAGAACCCTAAAAGAAATGACGTGTAAATTAGGTGTTCCTCATTTTGTTTCTTCAATATGTTAGGTATGTTGTACTGCATGGTTAAGTGTAAAATCGATCCTATACAGTAGGCTTTGAATGATGTTCCTAGGAATGAGGTTCCTAGTTCTCCCACTCACATCAAGAAAGTTATTTTTTTCCTGATAAAAAAAGAACACATTTCCCCATTTGGAGAGGACTGCAGTCCTAGAGTGTGTGTGTGTGTGTGTGTGTGTGTGTGTGTGTGTGTGTATGTGTGTGTGTGTGTGTGTGTGTGTGTGTGTGTGTGTGTGTGTGTGTGTGTGTGTGTGAGAGAGATCGGAGAGTAAGATGGACTGAATACCACACATATTTTCTGCATGTCTGAGCGCGCTCCGTCTTACAGTAACACGACTCGAAATCACCAGCGTGTTTCATATTAATCATAATTATATGCAAATTCTAAAAGGGGGAAAAAGGCATTGTTCATAAGAGTGACAATGACAAGGAGAAAGAGCTACAATATTTAAGAAGAACTAGAAACACAAGGAAGAGAGTAATCTCTCTCACACACACACACACACTTTAGTACACATGTGCATATATCCATAAAAAAAAAAAAACTGTTTATTTATGGCATTTCTCAAAACAACACATGTATGTTTAATAGCGGATGGGAGGATTTGTCACACAACCGTTTAATCACACTCTCTACCCTAAGCTGTGGTTTTAAATTCTGCTCATAAATAGTTCAATAGCTCATTTTTAAAAAAAAAATAACCAGAGCAGTGTTTTTCAGCTTCGTGTTGCTGATAATTACAGGTTTTTCCCCCCATTAATGCGATGCGCTCGTCTTTCTGAGTCATTACTCGCATTTGCATTCATTCATTTAGTGGATGCTTTTAATCAAAGCCACTTAGAAACCAAGCGGCGTGAGAAGATGTTAAAGGGACCAGTGCAGATAGAACTGAGCTGTAGGAAGAAAAACGTGAAAACACATTCAAACCTACAGTAACAGCATGTTAGCGAAATACCCTGCTAGCACATGGGATTGTCGGGGGTGGGGTGGGGGAAGAAACCAGAGAACCCAGAAGAAACCAAAAGTGACGCTTGATTTATTATTATTATTATTATTATTATTATTATTATTAAAGAATGTCTGGATTTTGAAATGTGAGTGGGGAAAGATCTAATCCGAATTTCAAAGAGATTTATCTAAAATAAACAATGTTTAATATGCCTTAGATTTTAGATATGTTTAGATTTGCGATGTTTAATGTTTTACATTGTACAGATGTTTCACAGCTAGTTAAAGTTAAATTCATTTTCCATCCACAACTCAAGGTTAAATACCGTAAAACACCACTCTCAGATCTCACATCTGCACAGATGTTCAGTTTTCAATTTAATATTGTTCAATATTATTAAATCATCTGTCCTTCATTATTATTATTATTATTATTATTATTATTATTATTATTATTATTATTATGAATTTGTTTCTTTATCATAGGAAATTATAGGAAATCTTTCTCTTTTTTCATTTTATTTTTTATTTAAAAAAAATTTAGAGACTTTTTTTTTGTGTGTGTGTGGTTGTGTTTTTTGGATTTTGATTTTGACCTTGATTTTCATTTTAGACTTTTTCTCATGTCCTTCTGTTTCTAAAAAGTAATTACACTTTACTTTTTATTGTCACAGACTGAACTTTTCACAGCTAGCTAAAGTTAAATTCATTTTGCATCAACAACTCAAGGTTACATACTGTAAAACACCACTCTCAAAGATTTTATTTACGCTCGTGCTGTAATTACTAACATGCTTATTCTGTATAAACCTTAAGTTTCTATTACATCAGGAACACAAATATGCACTTATGTAAAAATGTCGAAATATCTATATCTAAACCTACTGTATATGTATATCTGTCATAGAGAGAGAGAGAGAGAGAGTCAGAATACAAGCCTTGGTGAACATTGTGTGATACATTTCTGTCCTCTAGGGGGCCATATTGAGCTTAAGCCTCCATCAGGCCCTCAGAGAGAGAGCTACTATAAACTGACAAGCCACAATCACCATACAGTCTGTTAAAGTAAAAGTAAAGTAAAGTAAAGCCTTTATTTTGTCACATATACATTACAGCACAGTGAAATTCCTTCTTCGCATATCCCAGTGTAACTGGGGTCAGAGCGCAGGGTCAGCCATGGTACAGCGCCCCTGGAGCAGTTAGGATTAAGGGCCTTGCTCAAGGGCCCAACAATGGCAACCTGGCTGAGCTGGGAATCGAACGTTTCCCTGTAAAGGTGCACCTCTGTATACACGCAGGTCTGATTTCTATAGCTGTACAGAGACATTAATGTGCCTCGTCCATGGAATAGGGTTTCTGATTTAATAATAATAATAATAATAATAATAATAATAATAATAATAATCCTCATCATCAGAAGAATACAAGTAGTAAAAATAAACATCGTCATCATAATAACAAAAAGAGTAAGAACAATCATCATCATCATCATCATCATAAGAATAAGAGTAGTCTTCCTCACTCATGGCAATAATGCACCTTACTGGATGCCACCCGCCATGAAACAAGAAGAAGAAGAAGAAGAAGGAGGATTATCGTCATCACCATCATCATCATCATCATCATCATGAGAATGAGCAAAAAATCATCATCATCATTATCATCATCATCATAAAAATAGGAATATTCTTGTTTACTCATGGCAGTACTGCAACTTACTGGATGCCACCCGCCATGAAACAAGAAGAAGAAGAAGAAGAAGGAGGATTATCGTCATCACCATCATCATCATCATCATCATCATGAGAATGAGCAAAAAATCATCATCATCATTATCATCATCATCATAAAAATAGGAATATTCTTGTTTACTCATGGCAGTACTGCAACTTACTGGATGTCACCCGCCATGACACAAAAAGAATAAGAATAGTAATCATCATAATCATAGCAATTAGTAAAAACTATCATCATCATCATCATCATCATCATATGAATAAGAGTAGTCTTCCTTATTCCGAGCGGAAATGCAATTTACTGGATACCACCCCCAGTAAATTGCAAGAAGAAGAAGAAGAAGAAGAAGAATCATCATCATCATCATCATCATCATCATCATCATAAGAATTCATAAAAATCATCATCATCATGAGAATAAGAGTAAGAATAATCATCATCATCATCATAAGAATAAGAGTAGTCTTCCTCACTCATGGCAGTAAGGCACCTTACTGGATGCCACCCGCCATGAAACAAGAAGAAGAAGAAGAAGGAGGATTATCGTCATCATCATCATCATCATCATCATCATCATCATCATCATCATAAGAATTAGTAAAAACCATCATCATCGTAAGAATAAGAGTAGTCTTCCTTACTCAGAGCAGAAATGCAATTTACTGGATACCACCTGCTGTGACACAAGAAGAAGAAGAGGAAGAATCATCATCATCATCATCATGAGAATGAGCAAAAAATCATCATCATCATTATCATCATCATCATAAAAATAGGAATATTCTTGTTTACTCATGGCAGTACTGCAACTTACTGGATGTCACCCGCCATGACACAAAAGGAATAAGAATAGGAATCATCATAATCATAGCAATTAGTAAAAACTATCATCATCATCATCATCATCATGAGAATAAGAGTAAGAATAATCATCATCATTATGAGAATGAGCAAAAATCATCATCATCATCATAAAAATAACAATGTTCTTCCTTACTCAGGGCAGTAATCCAACTTACTGGATGCCACTCGCCATGAAGCAAGAAGAAGAAGAAGAAGAAGATGAAGGAAAATCATCATCATCATCATAAGAATAAGAATAAGAGTAGTCTTCCTTACTCAGAGCGGAAATGCAATTTTCTGGATATCACCCGCTGTGACACAAGAACAAGTAGACCAACAAGAATCATCATAATCATCATCATGAGAATGAGTCAAAAATCATCATCATTATCATCATCATCATCCTAAAAATAAGAATATGTTCCTCAGGGCATATATACTCAGGGCAGTGCTGCACCTTACTGGATGTCACCCGCCATGAAACAAAAAGAAGCAGAAGAATCATCATCATAAGAATAATAAGCATCATGATAAATAAAAAATGTACAGTACATATCCCAAATATTGCAGCACCTTAATGTTTGCCTTAAAGATATTTAAAATAATCAGGAAAGGGGATTTTTAAAGAAAAAATTGATTTTTGATTGTGTGATCCTGTCCATCATCAAGACCTTCATTTATTCATTTATTCAATCATTCATTCTTTAGTATCTGCTACTGTATATCCTGGTGGATCCAGAGTCAGACTGTAGAACTTATTTACTGCAGATCAGACGGCACTAAACCGTACAGCACGGTGCAGGAGGGGTGAAGACTGGAGCGAGAATCTCACACTGAGAGTGAACGCGGGTTGTTCCGCAGTCACTAAACTTTCTCTCTCTCTCTCTCTCTCTCTCTCTCTCTCTCGGCCTGTGAGAGTTTTTTAGCTCGCCTAATGATGTGTACGGTCAGAAATACTGCATATTAGCAGACTTCCTCTGTAGTGTGTATGAAGCCATGCTGAGGACGGAGCTTTAAAACAGCGATCAGTCTCGTCCCCCGCCGTGCCGCATGTCTCCAGAGCTTCAGCGGATACACTCCACCTGGCCAGATTGATTAGGACGTTTGAGATGCTGAACGCTTTTATTGTTGCTGTGTGATAAATGTCACCTGCTGGATCCCACCGTATGTCTGACGTACAGCATAACCACATGCACTAACCTTTCCCCTTGGACAAGAAAATATTAAATAGGCATCTTGTTTTCTGTTTCTTTTTTTTTTTTTTTTAATCCTCCGTTCTTTTCTTTGCTGCTCGAACAGAGTGGCCACTTCACTAGAGAAGACAAAAAAAAAAAAAAAAGACGAAGGAAAGACCATTGAGTCGAAGCAACATCCTTGACACTACAGGATAGAAAATCCACACGAATGATGTCGCCTTTGCGCCAAAAGAAGTACTGCCCATGACGTCACCTGCGGGTGGAGTCGCTCAGAATTCTTTTGGGAAAATGGTCATTCTGTTCGCTTCCGTGGTTTTGACGGTCATTTCCGTGCAGCGGTGAAATGATGCACCGGATGATGCAATCAAGAAAAAAAACGTTGGCCTTCTGTGTCAAAACGTTCCTTTCGGTCTCAGTCATTCTTGTCTACCGGTCAAGGGCGGAGAGCTCTCTCAAGTCGAAGACCGAAAAAGTCACTCGACTTCCAGAAAAGCACGTGTTGGTGAATGGTTGTGTGCATACGGTTCCCGAGGCAGATGCGTGGACTCGGAGCCACCTCGGCCAAGATCGTCATTCACGGATGTCTGGCCTTCTTTAAAACGTTTGCACGTTTCAAATGTTTTACTGCGGCTAAGAGTTTCATCGCCGTTCGGTGTTCAAAGTCGTCGATCGCTTTTCCGCCTCCGTTCACCAGAGATGTCATCACAAGTCCCGGTTTGACTTGAACGTCCCTCATATTAATAATCATCCCTTAAAACTCACGCGGCCCAGATAATATGTTCATAGGAAAGCCTTGCAGGTGTGCGTTAGCGAGGAAGCTTCAGACTTCAAACTGTGTATTTGGGCTTTTCAGAGATGTCAGGTAGAACACAATACAGTACCACTACACTTTCAAAGAGTAAATTCTACCACTATGCGGGAATGACGTCGCAAAATTGTAGAACTCTCAGAATAAGCATATTATTCGAATTTTTTTGGAATTATTTTTGCTGGAAAAAAAATGATGTGCCTCTCTATACTACACAACCCTGAGCCCGATATACAGAATGTTTATTAAAAAACAGCAGAACAAATAATGGGTAATAAACGATCCGTCCAAGCATGATGGCCAAAGTGGCCTATGACTTGCACACTACAGGAACTCGGCCGGGAGTGATCGTCGCATCCCCCGCGCGGTCATGACCTCGCTCCAAGACATTTCCACATTAAAGGAGTTCCTGGGAGGCCGGCGTTTCAGACGTAAATCAGACCGGCGGCTCCAGCGCACTGAGAAAACATTCTACCTTGATGGTGCCCAAGAAGCGCTAAGTGAAACACTTGGGTTAGTGTGTAGCCGGGGATTATATAGAGAAATAAAGGGAGTGTTTATAACTCTCATACAGTAACTGTGTTCTGCACAATCAAAATCCCGGTTTGACTCGAACGCCCCATCAGATGATTATGATGAACAGTAAGGCTTATTTTATATAGAGTAATCATACTAACAGAACTTAGTTTAGTGACCGAACATCAGGTGTAGTGCAATAGGTTCGGCAGTCGCATTATTCTTTGGGGAAAATATTGAATTTAAAAGAATAATCCATTAATCCCAAATCATCTCACTGCTGTTATTAGGTTTGATACATAGATAAACACGCGGTATAGAGCAAATACTGGACTTTTTTTTTCTTTTCTTCTCAAATCTAGCACTTATGTCTTAGGCTAGATGATTCTTGAGTATATTTCCAGTCAAAACAAGAATTAAACAGAATTCATGCCACCCACACCACAGTGGTGTAATATTTCTTCTCCTTTAGTTATCATGTCCAGAAGAAACAAACATGACAGAATATGACAGAAATTCAGCTTGACTCCTTGAGATTTTGGCTCGGTGGTAGGTTTCTCGCCTGCCCGGGTTCGATTCCCAGCCAACGGATACAGCGCCGGTCCCGAGCCTGGATAAAACGGGTGGGTTGCGTCATCCGGCGTAAAACCCGTGCCAAGCTGTTGTGTTGATCGGATGGTCAGCTGTGGAGACCCGTCAACGCCAGCAGCCCAAAGACCAACAGCTCCCATGTTCGTGTCTCTTAGTCCATAGTCCTGGCTCCTGATAGACGGCTCATCTCACAGCTCATAACAAACTGCTTGACAGCTTTAACCTGTTTGAAATGTTACACCATCGCGTGAGGATGCTGGATCAGGTCATACGATTCAAAATAGTTTAGTATAATGGTAAAGAGCACATTCTGTCTACATTCTATTAAATCAATCCAGGAAACTCCCCGGGTGGGACTGAACTGACCACTGCATTAGCACCGTGTCTGACTGAGTAGTGGATATGAAGTATTCAGTTAGAGTATTACGTTTCTGGTAGCTTTCCAGATTCTGTGGAAAATGAAGTCCGAGCAGCGATGCAGGCAGCCTGAGCCACAGATGGACAGACAGATGTATTAAAGACGCCACATCTAATGGGAATCAGACGGTACTAAGGTAATGCATTTGACCAGAAATGACCAGAAATGTTGACTGGCCAAACTTGCCCCTCCCAGATCTCATTGGCACGGCGTCAGGCGGGGGGGGGGGGGGGGGTTGGGGGGCGTTATGGGGGTTGCGAAATCCTACTTTGTTCGAGAGTGCAAGTGCTGCGGGAGATTTTTTTTTTAATTCAATCTTGCAGCTATTACCATGGTAAACTATTTTATGTGTTTATGTTGACATTTAAGGAGAAACAGAGAGAGAGAGAGAGAGAGAGAGAGAGAGAGAGATTCTGATCCCTTTTACTTCTCTTGTGGTTTTCAAAAGCTTATATTAAGTACAATATGAAGAGGAAGGCCACAGGGTGAAGTGTTTCGACAGGATTCATGGTTTTAAGACCGCAAACAAACTGCTGTGCTGGGAAAACAGACTGAAACAGAAAATTGACTTAGAAAAAAAAAAAAAACCCTGTGTATAGTCATGAAGATTCATTGTACGATACAGTACGTGACATAAAATAAGTATAACTCTACTTTGACTTTTTTTCTGTAAGGATTTGTGGTTGGCTGACTAAAAAAGGGACGGACAAAAATGGAGCAGAGACATTGACGAAAGGAAAAGGACAATAAACTGAAAATAGCTTTTTAAAAGTAGGCCTAATAACATCTGGCTCCTTTCGAAACGACCCCAGCTGGTATGCCAGAGGTTTTGAATAAAGTATAAGCGGAAAAAAAAAATCTTTTTATTTACCTAAATTGTGCCAATTTGTCTTCTTTTTTTTCTTTCTTTTTTTTTTTACGTACACATGGTAATAGTCAATGATTTAGAAATCGGGATACAATTTAGGACTTTATTTTGGGTAAAAGGAGGATCGTTCAAGTCAAAGCAGGACCTTTGATTGTGCAGAATAACAGAACACAGTTCTGAGTAAAAAAGTAAAAACTCCCTTTATTTCGCTATATAATTCCCGGCTACACTAACATACATATCCCGGTGTTTGGACACCAAGATAGGAAGTTTTCCCTGTTCGCCGGATCCATGATCGGACCGATTCACATCTGGAACACCGGCCTCCCAGGAACTCCTTTAATCTTTGCCCAAACATGTGGAAATGGCTTGGAGCGAGGTCAGGACTGTACGGGGGATGTGGCGATAAAACTCCCAGCCGAGTTCCTGTAATGAAGGACGTGGTGTTGGTGAATGATTGTGCATACAGTTCCCACACACACATTCATCTCTTTCACAGGTTGGCGACAAGTAATCCGTCAATTTTCAAGGATCTGTCGTTCAAGGACGTACGACCGTTACACTTTAAATGTTTCAGTGTTTTATTGAGGTTTTGAGTCTCATCCCTGTACTGTTGCAACACGTCCCGGTTTGACTTGAACGCCCCACATCCTTCCTACCAGAAGTTCAATTCTGTCCAATCTTGAAAATATGCCCCAATTTGAAACACTCATTACTGATTGTGTGCAAACATTAGACACGAGCCAGATGAATGCACACCAGTCACTTCCCCAGTAATGTAGTAAAAAACACTGACCCATACATTTACCCTAAAAACTTTAACTAGTTTCAAAGAAATGGGTAAAATATACACATGCATACTGTACTGTATATACATTAGAGAAACCATCAGGAACTCGGCTGAACGTTTTGATGAGAGCCTTCCTCCCATCTGAAAGAGGGATTTCTCCTTTGCATCTAGTTGTTGTTTTGGAAGAAATAATGCAACTCTGTGTGTCAAATCATTAGGAATGGAATGCATGTCATGTCATGTCATGTTTTGACTCCATATATAGTAATCTTATTGACTTGGACTGGAGCATGATTGTTGAACCATTCTACACACACACACACACACACACACACACACACACACACACACACACACACACACACACACACAAAACTAGACAACAGCTCAAACAAACCATATATGGCATATTTGCACATGCAGTGGACACTAGATGCATAGATGAGCTCTCTCATTCATTTATTCCTTGTCTATACGGCTTACAGGGTCACGGGAGGGCTGGGGACTTTCCCAGGCCACTTGGGGCTTAGTCCATCACAGGACACGCTCACTCCAGCACTCATTCACACACTACAGGTACATTGGCAATGCCAGTTAGCCTACTCTAGGGGCAAACCACTACACCATGGTGCCACCTAAAGCTTTTCTTGCATCATGGTTTGAGTATTTTAAAAACTGCCGAGACAAACAAACAAACAAACAAAACCCTTTATACAACCGTGGTGAGCAGAAATCTATTACAGCATGTCCAACCTTGAGGTGGACGCTAAGGTTTTCTGACATTGTGCGAGCTTTCCCATGTCTCTAGCTTTTCTATGTCAAAGTCCCAAAAAACCTTGTTGTGATTTCTATGTCTTGCTGGGATCCTTTTGTCTAATCGGAATGAACTGATTCCTCTCGTCTGTCTGTCTCTGTCTCTCCATACCACTAATTCTCTTGATTTTACCCTGAACACATTAATTACATTTGTACCTTCGAAACAGATGTACATGCCCCAAAGTATGTGCCCGGGAGACTTAAATGCTCTGTTTATCCCGTGAATAAACTAGAGAAAACTTCAGGCACATCATGTCTATCGAGGCGCAGCGGACACATCAGGCAATAAATCTTGCATTTGTCTATTTTACTCAAAGTGGGTCTGTGCGCCTGGAGTTTGCATGTTCTCCCCCACGTGTTTGGTGGCTTTCCTCCGAGTACCCTGGTTTCCTCCCACAGTCCAAAGGGAAATTAGGCTAATTGGCTTTCCCAAATTGCACGTGGTGTGGTCTCCCAGAGTGTGTGTATCCGGTGGATTGGCACACGCTTTGGAACCCAGCTGGCATGCAAGAGGTTTTAAATAAAGTATAAGCGAAAAAGAATCTATGAATGTGTGTGTGTATGTGCCCTGTGATGGATTGGTACCCTGTCCATGGTGTACCCCTCCTCGTGCCCTAAGTCTCCCGAGATAGGCTCCAGGAAATAAATTCACACTTATGTGTATATAAACACATTGCATTGCACATTAGGAAGATCTGTACAGTACATACAGCTTGTATAGCCGCATCCACCCTGCTTTCTAGGACAGTTTTATCACTGAGCCAGCAGGGGGCGCTGAACAGCGCGTGCACGCGGCGCGGGGCTCGAGCTCGGGGCTCGTGCGCTTCTTACGCTTCTCCGTTCAGAGCGCGAGGGCTTCGCAGGCAGGCAGGCAGGCAGGCGCTCGAGCGTGACGCCGGTGTGCTCTCGGATTTAGAAACACAGCGCGCGCAGCACGGAAGTATCGCGTTACCGTCGGAGCCGCCTTTCTTTTAGCGTTGTAAAAAAAAAAAAAATTTAAAACAGCTCTCCTGGTGCCCGCGAGCTCGCTATTATTTGTTGTTGTTGTTATTATTATTATTATTTTGTTTTATAGAAGCACCGCGAGGAATCCCGGCGCGTGCGTCATTTTGTATGCAGCACGGATTTGCGTTTCTGTAACGTGGAGTACAAGTGACCATCCCTTCGCTCGACCCGCGAACCGAACTGAACCGCACCGACCTCACCTGACCCGACCCGACCAGACCCGACACAGAACCTCCCGGTACATTTCTACACTTCAAAAGCGACGTCAAACGAACAAGAATGCCGCTCGCGCAGCTTGCAGAGCCATGGCCCAAGATGGAGCTGGTGCAGCTGGAGACGGAGGTAAGACCCTCAGAGACACCGAGAGACACAGAGAGACACTGAGACACCCCCATCATTACCCTGGACAGGAACCCAGATCACCTGGTTTATTACCTACAGTGTCCACAGCGCTGTCAGATGTCGTGTTAGTGCTTTAGTTGGAGAATAAATCACATTCCCAAACCTCATCAGGTTACAAGCACAGATTTATATCCTGTTTATCATGAGATGGGGTGATGGGTTTCGGATCGTGAAACTTTACAATGTTTTTAGAGTAGTACACCAATAATGGAATTTATTTATTTATTCATAAGTGCAGCGGTACGGTACAGGAAAGAAGGTGGTTCTGGTGGTGCTTAAGGAAAATATATGGATAGTCCATAACTACAGTCTCAGATGAGGAACCAGGTACTAACTACAGTCTCAGGAGAAATGCAGGGTACTAAATACAGTCGTAGGAGAAATGCAGGGTACTAAATACAGTCGTAGGAGAAATGCAGGGTACTAAATACAGTCGTAGGAGAAATGCAGGGTACTAAATACAGTCGTAGGAGAAATCCAGGGTGCTAACTACAGCCGTATGAGAACACCAGGCTACTAACTACAGTCATAGGAGAGAAATCAGGTACTAACTACAGTCATAGGAGAAATCCAGAGTTCTAATTACAGCCGTAGGAGAAATCCAGGGTACTAACTACAGCCGTATGTAAATCCAGGGTACTAACTACAGCCGTATGTAAATCCAGGGTACTAACTACAGCCGTATGAGAAATCCAGGCTACTAACTACAGTCATAGGAGAAATCCAGAGTTCTAATTACAGCCGTAGGAGAAATCCAGGGTACTAACTACAGCCGTATGTAAATCCAGGGTACTAACTACAGCCGTATGTAAATCCAGGGTACTAACTACAGCCGTATGAGAAATCCAGGCTACTAACTACAGTCATAGGAGAAATCCAGAGTTCTAATTACAGCCGTAGGAGAAATCCAGGGTACTAACTACAGCCGTATGTAAATCCAGGGTACTAACTACAGCCGTATGTAAATCCAGGGTACTAACTACAGCCGTATGAGAAATCCAGGCTACTAACTACAGTCATAGGAGAAATCCAGGGTACTAACTACAGTCATAGGAGAGAAATTAGGTACTAACTACAGCCGTAGGTAAATCCAGGCTACTAACTACAGCCGTAGGTAAATCCAGGCTACTAACTACAGCCGTAGGTAAATCCAGGCTACTAACTACAGCCGTAGGTAAATCCAGGGTACTAACTACAGTCATAGGAGAAATCCAGGCTACTAACTACAGCCGTAGGAGAAATCCAGGCTACTAAGTACAGCCGTAGGAGAAATCCAGGGTACTAACTACATCCATAGGTAAATCCAGGGTACTAACTACAGCCGTAGGAGTAATCCAGGCTACTAACTACAGCCGTAGGAGAAATCAAGGGTACTAACTACATCCGTAGGTAAATCCAGGGTACTAACTACAGCCGTAGGTAAATCCAGGGTACTAACTACAGTCGTAGGAGAAATCCAGGCTACTAACTACAGCCGTAGGAGAAATCAAGGGTACTAACTACATCCGTAGGTAAATCCAGGGTACTAACTACAGCCGTAAGTAAATCCAGGGTACTAACTACATCCGTAGGTAAATCCAGGGTACTAACTACAGCCGTAGGTAAATCCAGGGTACTAACTACAGTCGTAGGAGAAATCCAGGCTACTAACTAAAGCCGTAGGAGAAATCCAGGATACTAACTACAGACGTAGGTAAATCTAGGCTACTAACTACAGCCGTAAGTAAATCCAGGGTACTAACTACAGCCGTAGGAGAAGTCCAGGGTACTAACTACAGCCATAGGAGAAATAAAGGGGAACTAACTACAGCCGTAGGTAAATCCAGGTTACAAACTACAGTCATAGGAGAAATCCAGGGTTCTAATTACAGCCGTAGGAGAGAAACCCCATACTAACTACATATGTGAACTAGCTACACTCTTAGGAAGTAACCAGGGAATGTAATTGTGTCTTTCCTTAAAACTGGAACAGTATTCTTAAGGGAACACATTTAGAAATAAAGGAGTCAAGTTGTTTTTATGCTTCTCACTTGGGTGGTACCATCAAACGGACGTGTTTCATAGTTTTACCCATTTTGTTAACGATCGTAAAGATGAAGATGTGCTACTGTAGTCTATCATGCATGGAAAAAATAGAAAAGAAAATGATTCAGTTAAGTATGTTTGCCGTTCGTCAACACCAGGCACATTCACGTGTGTTTTATATTTGTCTGTGCAAACATTGCTGATCTCATTGACAGCATTAATTAATAAAATTAAGAATAAGTGCTAATTCTAGTGACTAACGGCTGCAGTTGATTTGTAATCAGTTGCTTTTTGTTGGTGGGAGCAGGGGGGGTGCTGTAAAGATTGATGGTTTGATTAATTGCGTTTTGGTTCAATAGCACTACGGCTTACTGTCTGCTGCGTATATCCACTGCAGTTTTTTTTTTATTGTTGAAAACTAGCAAAGGTGCTGAGTAAATTCTGTTGCTGGCTGTTTAAACAAAGTGATCTTTTTTTTTCCTCCCGTCAATCTTCTGCTCAACACTCCAGTCCAGTAGGTGGCGGAATTGCAGCAACCACATGTAGTGTGTCAAAAGAAGAAGCAATAATGCTGCAAAATTAGAGTATTTTCGAGTAGAATAAGAAGAAAGATGGAAGCAGTCTTTCATTTTCTGAAAAGATTTTAGTCCGTTCATACATAATTTAACTGTGAATTGGAAACGAGGAACAGGGTACTGTACTAATTTCAGTCTTAGGGGAGGACCGGACGGTAGGATTTTGTGTGGTGTATTGCCACACTGACTCTAAAATAACTTTTTTTAAAAACTATTTTTACTTTTATACAGTTTTACGTTTATAATAGAGATGAATTAGTCTTAAACCTGATCATTATACACACTTACACCAATCTCAAACCAGCGCCAGCGCTGATGACTCATGAAAATCGCTCAACTCGCGCGCTCACTGCCACGTTGAGTTTTGAGACTTTGGAGGCATTTAAGGCGGTAAAACATTGCAGTTTCTTTATAATCCCTCAGGTGGCGCACTCTGAACTATTTAAGCATTTTCATCTACGTGGTAGGAGTGAATTATTTGATAAGTCTGTTTAGAATTAATAATTAAGGCGGCGGACAGAGATACGCCCTGCTCAGTAACAATGTAGCTTTTTATTTAATTTAATTTGAAGTTAAATGTTAAACGCTTCTCTTTGAAGTTTATTTGTATTGTTTAAAAGCTGCGTCTGGTTATTAAGTGAGAAAACTAATGTTATAAGGAACGCGCTATATTTATTATTACTCAATAAACTTTTTTTTTTTTTTAAGGTTTAAAATTGAAAAAAATCGGTAAATATAATATCGAATCAGGAAATTTATAGAATCGTAATTTAAATAGATTCAGCACCAAAGTATCGTGATGATATCGTATCGGGAGGTGACCAGGGATTCCTGTCCCATTTAACTACACGCCCGGGAGAAACCTGACCCATGAATTCAGTGAACCGAATCGAGCAACAAAACATCGATTCAATTGCGTAAACAGTGTCAGCTCTATGTAGTAATGACATAACGCGACATAACACGGTTTATATAGTTATTAATAATACTACTAATAATACTGTGTTAATACATCTGCTAATAATAAATAATAATAATAATAATAATGATAATAATAATGCTGTTTCAGGAAGTACGTCTGGGAAAATTTTTCCATCTGCTTGTTCAGCTGTGTTCGGGTGTCCTGTGAGTCGGAGCCTTTGAAACATTTCCTGTTAGCAACCACATACCACATGAACATGTTTATATTTGGAGGTCAACTCCTTAAACCTCCTCCTTTTACACACACTGAGAGACACACACACCCTTTTCCAAATTGCTCAGATGAAGTGTTGTGCGCCGCACAGCTGTAGGTTTTCATGAATAGGCTTGCATATGAAGAATTCAGTTCTTTGTTGTCGGTGTGTGGACATGCTCAGGCTCATCCGGATGTGATCCGGATAAAAACGCGACAGAACATAATCTTCTCGGTAAAACCGCTCGGTAAAGCGTCGCACTACTGTGGTTTGAATGAATTTTCTGTTGCGTCACAACCAGGTGGGTTGGATTTCTTACCTGTACCATATTTCCATTTAAATCTGATTGGTCGGAATTAACAAATGAAAATAGGTTTAATGAAGAAAATATCCGTATGATATATTGTACGATGATAAGTACTCAGTTGTGGTCAAATTTCTGTGCTGTAAGAGGAATAAAGCCCAGTTAAAGGAAACGAATCTGCTTTGTTATAGGAACACTTTGGTCATTGCGTCATTCCACATCACACCGCCCCCTTCTCTAATTGTTTTCCTTGAAACGCCGTCTTTTTTGAGCATCACCTTGGTTAAAATAGGAGTCGTTCAGTTTATTCACCGACACCACTTGCACATCGCCACGTTCCATGTACAGTCCTGACCGCCGTTTCCCCATGTTTCGGCAAACATTAAATGGGAGTTTAATGGGGTTCCTGGGAGGCCGGCGTTTCAGATGTGAATCAGACTGGCAGTCAAATCATGGCTCCGGCAAATGGTGTCCAAGGAGTAGTAATGCAACACTCGGATAAGTACGGCAATGTAGCAGGGGATTATATAGAGAAATAAAAGGAGAGTTTATACAATAACTCTCAGAACTAAATGTATCAAAATTCCCGGTTTGACCCGAACGCCTTGTAGCGATATCTCAGACCAGCGTTGGTGTAATGATTAACAGATGATGTATTGCAGCTGGATATCATGTGACGTTATGTAGAAGGCCGGGCCGCGCCAACACCCGTAACTCCAGACACTCGGCGAGTCATGATAAGTGACACGCTGGCTGGTGTGTGTATGCGGTGTGGTGCAACAGTAGAGAGAGATGCGTAGAGTGTCTCAGGCCTGGAAGGAAGTGACAGTGATGATGTTCTGTGTAACAGCCAGTGTAGATTTAGTTTCCTTTACACCGACCGGGTGTGTATTTGATCCAGGGACATTTGAACAGACAACTTCAGATTTCTACCAGAATAAATATTAATGAACTTATTCTGTAAGATGGAACCAGAAAAGCGTTTACAATTTATTTTTAGCGAAAGTGCATTTAAAGAACCTTGTACATAATTTGCACGTACGAAATCTTGTTCCTCTGCCAAGGCGAAGTTATAATCGAATAAATAAATAAATAAATATCAATGTGTTACGTTTTTCGACTATCTTTTATATCCCTTTTGTTGTATCCATAACTTTGTATTATATTGGTCTGTATACATTTTTTTTATGCTTAATGTTTTCTAAGCCATTATGTATTTCTAATTGAATTTGATTTCCCAAGAATTCAAATAGATCGATTCATATATAATAAATAGATTCAATGAAAGAAATAGGAACAAATGTTTGATGGCAACGGTGCCTAAGGATTTAGGGCTGCATGATTTGACACGTATTGCGATTGTTATTTAAACTGCAGTGTGTAACTTCTTTAAACAACAACTAAACACCTCTCTGTTTCTTGGGTATTTCTTCTTCTTATATGAGGTCATAATAGGGGGAAGTCATAGTTGCTTGTTAAAGTTCTGGCCAATGCAAAAATGGCCAAGAAGCAGGGAATGTTTTTGCCTCATGACACGTGCACACACGCGCACACACGCATACACACGCGCACGCACACACACACACACACACACGCATACACACACACACACACACACACACATCATTTTTAGTGTGTAATGTGTGATGTTCATGATGTGGATTTGAGTGTGTGTGTGTGTGTGTGTTTGGTGTTTTCATATTGAGAGTGAAGTGCTTGATTCAGCCTCTCTCAATGCTTGTGCGATTCTGTGTGTGTGTGTGTGTGTGTGTGTGTGTGTGTGTGTGTGTGTGTGAGAGAGAATGTGGGTGTGTGTGGGCGGCTCACCGTGTAGATTATTTTAAAGTAGGTACGAAGGTGAGAGAGAGTTAGACGTTCACATACTGAACTGTTCTTTATTTATCTCTCTCTCTCCTTTCTTTTTTCTTTCAGCTCACTACTTCTTTATTTCTCCCTCTTTCTCTTTCTTTCCTTTCTCTCCTGCTTTCAGCGTCTCCCATGCTTCTGCTCTGGCTCTTTTGTTTGCATTCTTTCTTTTCTTTTCTTCTCCTCTCCTAATCTCCTTTCTTTCCTCTGCTTCTCTCCTAATTTTTTTTCTTCCTCTCTTTTTTTCGCTGGCACACTTTTTATACATTTTTTTTTTTCCCTTGGTCTCTTTCATCTTTTCTTTTTTTCTTTCTACTTTACATTTACATAACGGTATTTGTCCGACGCCTTTATCCAGAGTGACTTCGATTTCTGTCTCATTATACATCTGAGCAGTTGAGGGTTAAGGGTCTTGCTCAAGGGTCCAACAGGGACAACAGGGTGGTTGAGGGATTTGAACCTTGGACCTTCTGAACCGTAGTCCCAATGCGTTAACAACTGAGCTCACTTTGCACTTTTTCTCTTGTTCTTATACTCTTTCTTTCTGTCCTCTCTTTCTCTCTTGCCTTTCTCTTTTTCTTTTTCCTCAAAAACCTTACTTCTTCTTTTTCAGTCTACTTTTTCCCCCCCTCGTTCTTTAGTATTTTTCTTTTACTGTTTGTCTCTTTTTATGTCTCTTCTTCTTTTTGCTCTTTCTCCCTCTTTCTCTATTTTTCTTCTCTTTTTGCCCTTTTCTTCTTTGTAGTTTTTCTCTATCCTTCTCTCTCTCTCCCTGTCTCTCTGCTTCTGCTCTTCTCCTCTCTGTGTTCTGTCTCTCACTCTGAGAGGAGGACAGTTACCCGTACAGATGTGCATCATGTTTCATGTTGTGTATGAGTGAGGGAGTGTGCAGTGTGTTTAGTCTCCAAGCAGCATGGAACACATGCACCCACACGCACACACAAGGGTCCAAACAATGTTTAAATAAGGCCTGAAACTAGCGGGCCTTTAACCGGGGCCGGAGACTAGGGGGCTTTTACCCCGGCACGGAGACTAGCGGGCCTCTAACGGATAGCCTGAGACTAGCGGGCCTCTGAAGCGGGTCTGTGAAGTGACCCCAGATCATAACACTGTCTCCAGCGGCTTGTACAGTGGACACTGTGCATGACGGCCTTCCTGCGCTTCGCTTTTGTTCCCCTCCATCACTCCATTGTCCAGTCTTTACGCTCCCTAGCAAACTGAAGACTTGTTCCTGATGAGTCTCATTAACGAGTGATTTTCTTTATGGACACGCAGCTGTTTCGTCCCAGTCCTATGAGCTCTCATCACATTGTGTGTTTAAATGCTTTAACTTCTTCTTACTTTTTTTTTTCCCTTCCCTTTTGAACAATGCGACTTCACGTCAAGCGTACTGTGCCTCTCACAGTTCTTAATTCAGTTCCTTTGGATTTTCTCCCAACCCACATTTCTGAGGCTTGCAAATTTGTAGTAATGCTCAACCTAGATGAGCTCGACATGCAGAGAAACTAATCACTGGCAGAAATGAATTCCTGCCCCCCCCCCCCCCCATGACCCCCCCACCATGACCCCCCTTCCCCCACCGTCTGCTCCTGAGACGAGATACTCCTGGCATTTCAAGGTGCAGAAGTAATCAATCTTTCGGTTTCACGCGGCCGTTAAAAGCAAAGCAAATTCTCTCTTAACACAGCGTGACCACGTCGTCTGTTTATATCCGTTTGATTTCCTACTGAGTTTGTTTGGGAATATTGTGGGTAGGTACAGTACAGTACTTTAGGAAGAGGAATAACTACAGTGAGACAGAGGAGCGCTGAACGGTCTCGGGTTCAAGGGCGAATGCAAACGCGTCACGGAATCAGTCGACTGTTTCACTCGGAGGATTTCGGATCCTTGACATGCACGAGCCTGTAGTTACCCATAATGCATTATGCTCAAGTGTAAATCAGATTTTCCTCTCTTTTAGTCTTTCTCTCTCTCTCTTGTTCATCCCATGATCTTACAGTTCTGGTGCAGAAGAGAAAGTATCCTGAGGTTATATAATATTAAACACAGACTTATGTAACAGGAAGTGTTTTATTATGGCATCTTAACACGGTTGGATGAATCCACTGTGGAACTGCAGGCTGATTTTATTCATTTCTTTTATTTAAAAAAAAAAAACAAACAAAAAAAAAAAAACCCCGTCTCATCTCCAAAGTGGTCACGGATTCAGTTTTCAGCATTATGGTCATGGAACACATTCGGGATTTTAAGGACAAATTCACATAGTCGTCATAATTAAATCTATACACTGTGTAGTTTTTTAACACCGTTATCGCTAATCATCGCTCACGTCTTGATCTTTAGCAATATTTTATACGCTTTTTGTGAATCCAGTTTCAGAAGGCAGTTTTATGGACGTGACCTTTAAATCGCGTGGGAGACTTTTTTTTTTTTTTCTATACATACACACATACTGTAGAAACTACCTGGCCATTTTATTAGGAACACCCATACATCTCGTCATTTGCACAAGATCATGCACAGCTCCGGTTAACGTGGAGAAAAACTTTTTTTTTTTATGTGAGAAATCACCCAGTTCTGCCATTGAACCACAGAACATGAATCAGATTGAGATTTGAAAAAAGGTAAAATGATGGTTACGGTGAAAGTCAGATTTTATTTCTGGACACTTTGCCTGTAGTGGTTGATACAGTATGTCCACTGTACTATACTGCAGTAACTTCATGAGACTTCATGAGAAGTAAACAGAAGCCTCTGTGCTTTTTACTTCACTGTATCGGAAACCACGACTTCTGCGTACCTTGACTTTCTTTATTGTTAAAGGTCCCATATTTTACTGTTTCACAAGTCTCAGAACCCCCCCCCCCCTCCCCCCCCAACAACGTGTGCTAAAATGTTCCAATATACAGTAATGCATGGAAATATTGTCAGATTATGCATTTTTATACCTCGAACTCCTTAAACTTTCATTTCACTCCTTTTCCGAACATGCCGTTTCAGTGTCTGTCGGAGGTATCCTCTAGTATGAGCTCACAAATCTAATTGGCTTGTTTAAGCTCCAGTCTCGTACGAAATTGGAAAAAAGAGCAAAAATAATTTTGTATAATAGCTGCACTTTAAATGATGAGATGTCCAACATGTGCAACTGATTGATTACTGATTTAAAAACTGTGAATTTCAAAGACATTTATAGACTAAATGATACTACTGGGGTGTTCAAATCAAACCAGGACTTTTGCTTTTTTTTTCTTCTTCTTCCTTTCTTCGCTGAAATTAAAAAGCAATTAGCAATTAAAAGTTAATTGGTTTAAAAAGCAATTAAGGGGCCTCCGAGTGGTTCAGTGGTTAAAGCGCTCGCCCTATCATCCGGAGATCGCTAGTTCGAATCCCGGGTGGTGCTGTAACCTCTCGCAGCCGGAGGTCTAGAGAGAGCTGATTGGTCGAGCTCTCTCAGAGGGGAGGGATGAGAGGTACATAGTGCTCCCACATTAATCACAGCTCTACAGCCAGTCAGGGGCGTCTGTGAGCTCGCGCAGCGGAGGGAGCGGATAGCGCTGTCCTCCGAGTGTGTTACTCTGCCCCCAACGGTGCGCAAGCGAGCAGTTCGAACAGATACGGTCGGCTGGCGTCACGTGGTTCGGAGGAAACACGTGATAGTCTTCGGCCCTCCCGGCTGAGTGGTAGTAGTAGCCTTAATGTGGGAGCCCCCTAGTGACGGGGAGGAATTGGACACGACTAAATTAGGGAGAAAATCGGGGAAAAATCCACAAAAAAAAAAAAAAAAGCAATTAAGGTTTACAGAAGTGCACAGTACACCAACACCACTTGCACGTTACAGAAACTCGACTGGGAATTATCGCCACATCCTGACATCTACAGTCCTGACCTTGCTCCAAGGCAATTCCACATGTTTGAGTCATTACAGGAGTTCCCTGGAGGCCGGCGTTCCAGACGTGAATCAGACCGGCAGTTCGAACATGGCTCCGGGGTGCTGAGAGAGAGTCATGGTGTTGAAATCATCTGTAACTGAACCATACGGGAAAAATAACCCCCGAAACACCAGCACAGTTCTAGGTTTAAATGTTGCCCTTTTCTTTTTTTTTTGGCACTATTTTTAGGAGGTCGTCATTTGCACAGCCATTATTCTCCCCGTGATTGATCAGAGTCAGCCGAGGCATATGTCCCTAATGTATTAATAATGAATGATTTCAGTCTACTGATGCTCTGCCAGGAACACACTCCTGACTCATCAGTGATTTTTCACAAACCCTGCGCAAGCTGTTTGCAGTCGCCTGGGCTCCTGAGCCGGAGCCGAATATCACATCCAGTGTTACGAAACAGCAGTTTCAGGAGAGAGCTTTAAGTTGTGAAATAAACACTAGAGCACCCTGTGCCTTATTAACAGCAGCTCTGACAGCTTCTCCTTCTTTACTCCATAACGCAGCTTTATTTCAACGTAAAACGTTATCGTTTCTGTAGTAACCACCTGGATGGGTACGGTGTGACGTGAAATAACGTGGTGAATTTCCTGCAGGGAGATGGCATTTGTTGTGAAAGCAGCCATGACTCTAACTGGTGTATAGATCAGAAGTTATTGACGCTACGCATGCCGCCATATTGATTTTTAACACGGGTCAGCTAGCTTGATCGAGTTTAAAGTGTTTCTTTTGTACGATGCCAAAGTGTGTGGTATTGAATGATCTGCTGCACAGGGTTGTGTCATGCATTGTGTTAACTAGACACGGGCCAAAGTCCTGTTTTCCGTTGAATATCGGAGCAGCTTGTGCAGTTACCACGGTAACGCCTTTGCTTGCGTGCTCTTATTGTGCCCTGAAGCTTTGCGGGAATAAAACAGTGTGTGTGTGTCTCTGTGTGTGTGTGTGTCTGTGTGTGTTTCTTCTCTTTCTGAAAGGAATCGATGAGGAAGCGCTTTTAGATATTGAGCAATGCAGCCTTGAATTTAACCCCCCCCCCTTCCTTTGCCATTTACTTTCGACCTCTTTTTAGATCTCTCTTTAGATCTTTATTTATTCTTTTTTTTTTTTTGGTGTGCTCTCTGTCCTTCCTTCCTCTCATGACTGCATACTAAATAGGATTTTGAAACTTCCAACCGACTTATTGAAAAAATAAAAACCACCACTAGGTTTGTGTGTGTGTGTGTGTGTTCAGTGTTCACACATTAGCATGTTCTGACTTCTTAAACTTTTTCTTTTTTTATTCTAAAAAACAGTGTAGCTAATCATCTTTTTTCTGCTCAAGCTTGCGGCTATTCTGGGCAACAGCTCGGCTATGGTGGGTTTTGCAGATGTGAGGTTCCGTTCTGGAAGCATGTTCGTAAGTCGGATTTGTTCATAAGTCAGACAATGTGAGTCTCGTACACCTTGAACACAAAATACAATGAAAATCGTGAGGGGGAACAGGTACTGTACTAGCTTCTAGTGAAAAACATCTGTTCGTCTTTTTCGTTGTCATCCGACAACCTTATTTAATTTTTTATATTTTAAGCCGAAAGTAACATTCCTGAAAAAAGTATGCTTGCAGTGTTTACTGATGATCTTGCTGTTCTACTAATGTTGTCACTGTACCAAAATATTTGTTTCTTTTTTTTTTTTTTTTTTTTTTTTTTGGATTTTTCCCCCGATTTTCTCCCTAATTTAGTCGTGTCCAATTCCTCCCCGTCACTAGGGGGCTCCCACATTAAGGCTACTACTACCACTCAGCCGGGAGGGCCGAAGACTATCACGTGTTTCCTCCGAACCACGTGACGCCAGCCGACCGCATCTTTTCGAACTGCTCGCTCGCGCACCGTTGGGGGCGGCGTAACACACTCGGAGGACAGCGCTATCCGCTCCCTCCGCTGCGCGAGCTCACAGACGCCCCTGACTGGCTGTAGAGCCGTGATTAATGTCGGAGCACTAAGTACCTCTCATCCCTCCCCTCTGAGAGAGCTCGGCCAATCAGCTCTCTCTAGACCTCCGGCTGCGAGAGGTTACAGCACCACCCGGGATTCGAACTAGCGATCTCCGGATGATAGGGCGAGCGCTTTAACCACTGCGCCACTCGGAGGCCCCAAAATATTTGTTTCTATTCTCATAACATCACACATTCCAGTTCTCTTTGAAGTCTTCTCTTTGGACCAGAGGAACGAGATTTCTGGTGAAAAATGTGTTCTAGCAGAGGGCGTGATCGGTTTGTTAGATACCGAACCTGGTGAGATTGATTTAGATTCACCATAAACTATTTATTCGTCATGTCATGTTGTTAGATTATGTTTAAAATCGAGCTGTTTCTTTGGTAGGAGTCAGTGTAATAGTGTGAATCATAAAATTTGTTGAGTTAAATTTTTTTAAATATTTGCTGGCATTTTTTTTTTTTTTAAACAATGAATGCACTTTTTCAAATGCACTTGAAATGCACTTTTTTTCAACTACCTTGCTGTAGTTGCTAAGACGACTCCTGGGTTTTTATGAGGCACAATAGGTTTACCTGTGTAATCACTCAGTATCTCGTTAGAAAATACCTAATTTGTCCTTTTTGTGTGTTTTATTCTTTTTTTAAAGAAGTGTAAGAAGGCTTTAATACACTTTAAAATAGCACGTGCACATCGGTGCTGCCGTGTCAGGAGCTCGTCTTTTTCACCCACTTTATAACCGAGATATCTCCAGATATCATTTCGGATCACATGATCACTGCTGCGTCTATTCAAGTCCAGTTCCTGAATAAAACCATAAAGTGCTTCTCTCTCGCTTCACTGTTGCTGCTCGAGCAGTCAGACTAGTGGATCAGAACTAATTGCTTTAGAATCTTCAGTATTTCCGCCACGGTTCATCGAGAGCTTTATTTTTGGCCACGTTTTTTTTTTTTTTCTTGGTTAAAAGCATCTATTTAAATTTTAGTCACTTTTCAGGGAAAAGATTTTACAGAATCGATTGATATTTTAAAAGTTATTTAGAAAAACTTTTGAATGTTAAATGCTCTAAAATTCACAACTTTCTTAAAAATATTGTGAAGGGTGAATAAAATTGAGCTCGAAAAAGGATTTATAAATTTATCATCATGATCATTTAAATTTTTTATTTAATTAAGAAATCCTCAGTATTGTATAGGCTAGTAATCTGAAAAAAAAATTTAATAAATAAATCTCTGTACATCTTTAATCTATTATTATTATTATTATTATTATTATTATTATTATTATTGTTATTGTTATTATTAAAAGAAATAAATCTCTATGTGTTGTATAGAGATTTTTTTTTCCAGATTACTATCTTATATAATACGGAGGATTTCTTAATTAAATAAAAAATTTAATTATCATAATGATAACAAATGTATAAATCGCAATGACTAATGGGAAAATTTTCATTCCCTTTTCCGGTAGAACAGGGGTATTTTGCAAGTACTTTGTGCACATGATGTAGTATAGTATGTACTGCTTCTTTCTGGTTTATGTGCGGTTGGTACTATACTGCCACCTATTGGAATGGAGTGTGGTGCAAAAAATAGGCAGGGGGGAAAAAAAATGATTGTTCAATCGTCAGGTCTTGTACAAAGCAATCACATTATCATCGTTTCCATAGTAACAATCAATATACACAGGGGTGCATTCCAGATATGTCACATAGACACAATAAAAAACATTTTCTGGGATGAGGTTTTTTGGAATGAGTCTCCAGTGTCAGAGGTTAAGCTAAGTTAATTCAGTATCGCCGTTTCTCGCTAAATGTGCGAGCTAGATTTGTGTCTTATTGCAGTATCTTTGTGCCGGTGAGGGAAGACGTCATACTGTAGCTGCTGAAACATCATTTAGCACAGGACCTAACTTGTCTTCGAGATGTTCCACAACATTAAGTAGAACTTGGCAATGTTTAATTGGGGGAAGAAAAAAAAAGAAATCTAATTGTTGGAAAATCGCTGTGGTTTAAAAACAGCGAAACGTGTCGGGGCGGATCGTGACCGGGTTCTGATCTCAGACCAGCACTTACACGCCGTAGTCTGTGAAGACGGGTCAGTGTATCGACCCGCATACGCTAGAGACAGAGAGACTGAGACGACTCCCCTGCGGTGTTCTTCTGGCTCTTTGTACAGTAAAGTCATAACCGCACCACTTCCTTGTGATTCCGTGTGTGTCCTCGATACCATCTTAATGGAGAAACCAGCTGTTGTTTTTAAAATGTTTTTTTTAATTTTTATTTAAGCTTGCATTCTGAGTTGAAGTTTGGGTTTTTGTCAAATGCGTGGTTGTAGAATTATAGATGCCTCCACAGGGCAGGTTTAGTTTAAAAAGGATTGTGTAGTCTGTAAAAGAAAGCATGAAAGCACTTTGGTCAGAACACCACGCTGGTATATTGGGAAGTAGCTTTTTTTTTTTTTTCCCCCCTCTAGGGATTTTCTCACTGAGTCTGTTTAAACCTGATCCCTGACCCATCAAACCCCATGAATCCATACTGACCTGAAGCTCTGGACTGGATATGCTTTGCTCATTTAAAACAAAACTGCATTGTAACCTTTTACTTCTGCACATGCCAGAGTGTCTAAGTCTAAGGCTAAAGTTTCACGCTTTGGTTTTATTAATATTTTTTCATTTTTATTTCAGACTTGAGAACAGAAGTTGGTAAAATTCAGAGTGCGATTGCTGATTTAAGTACAGAAATCCGATCCCCGGTCCTGTTGACAAATAGACGCCGCTTAAGCCGACCAAGGCCTTTTTTTTTTTTTTTCTCTCTCGGCGTCTGGTGTTGTCGCGGTCCAAGGTCATGGCTGCATTCCAAGCAACAGTTTTGCTTTTGTTTGGGGCGTTACTTCCTGTTTTGTACTTTCATGATTCCTTGTTAATGGTTAATATTGTTATGAATAAATATATAAGAGCACTGAAGTGGTGTAACGAGCTTAGCTTTGTGGCCAGTCGGAGTAAAAATGCATCATGTAGCACTTAGAGCTGTGGAGCGTTGATTCATTCAGGTCGATGTTTTGGCGTTGTTTAAAAAAAAAATATATATATATATATATATATTTATTCAATAGTACAGTTTTAAGATGAGAATCAACAGGGATCAGCCAATACAATGTTTTCTAAGATTCTATGTTATTTTATTTTAGATTTCATTACAGTTCTAAAAAACTCGGCAATTATTCAGCTCCTACAAACACAAGACGCTGCGTCTCCTGCCAACATGTGAGTAGTTTAGCGTGCACCGCCCACACGTTTATAGAGGGGCGACATCTTTCCACCTCCAGTGCAAGCATTTTATACAAATAAAAATTTTAATAATAATAATAAAAAAAAGTAATAATAATTTTGGTGTCCTAACTGAATAAGTTGCCCCCCACAAATCTACAAAATTTTTCTTACAGGTTTTGAACTAAACTACTATAAGTAGGGCTGAAACGATCGCTCGACTAACTCGGTTACAAAAAATGCCCGAGGCAAAATCTTCTGCCTCGAAGCTTCGTTTAATTCATTTTAAAAGCTTGCGTTATGTTCCTGCGCAATTATTTGTTGACAGCACGCTTTTGCCACAGCGCGCTTCCGGGTGCAAGCCGCCAGTAAACACCAACGAAGAAGAAGCGCTGACGTCACCCACGAAGCGGAAGGAGACGCAAACAGTACTGATTTGAGGGAGCGTTCTGTTGCGGCCTGCACAATGGAAGGGAGAGAGAAAATTCTCAGCGAGGCCAAGAGAAGAAGAAAGCAGAAATTATCAGTAAAAGCTTAAGTTATGCCTGAGATGTAGATGTTTAAACTTTTAGTTGCACAACTTGGTGTTTTTGTATAATGATTTATTTTAATGTGTGCCCTAGTTTTTTTTTTTTTTTTTTTTTTTTTTTCCTTGAAGTCATTTGAAAAACTTTTTTTTTTGCATCCGAGAAAAGGCTTTAAAATAAGAATGTATGGTGCTGTAATGCACTTAATTAATCTCAGTCAACTTTAATACCCCTCTCTCACCTACGCGGTTTCGCGCGGTGGCCGGAAGTACGGGTCAGGGTTTGGCGCTGCGATTACGTCTCCATCTTCCTGTGCGAAAAATTAAATATGTTTAAGCCGCCTTAAAAACATGTTTAAACATGTTGAATCTTTTGGCGGACCTTGAGGAACTTTGCAGAACTTTGCAGAACTTTGCAGAACTTTGCAGAACTTTGCGGAACGTCGCGGAACGTCGCGGAACGTCGCGGAACGTCGCGACGGCTCACGGTGCCTCACACCGCATCGCACTGCGAGTCAAACCGCATAGGTGAGATATAGGGGTGTAAGCTATTCCTTGTATTGTGAATAATGACAATGTTTATTTTTTATAAAAGGCTGTATGCATTGAAAATATAAAAGTAGATTTTTCTAAAAAGAAAACCAATTAATTTTTGTTTCTCTTATATATTTTACATTGCTGTTTAATTAAGCAAACGTGTATTTTATCCGATTAATCGATTTAATTTTTGCTAGAATCCTCGATTACTAAAATATTCGATAGCTACAGCCGTAACTGTACGTGTTGAATAGTTATTGAAATGCTGTTTAAACGTGCATCAACTTCCTCACATACAGGGAACTTGACAGAAGAAGCGATAATCGTGCAAAACGGGGCATTTGACAAATATGCAAGGCGGGATACACCCTGGTCAGTGTTCTGTTGGCATGCACACACACACACACACACACACACACACACACACACACACACACACACTCTCTCTCTCACTCTCACATACTACGGGCAATTTAGGAAATCCCATTAGCCTAATCTGCATGTCTTTGGACTGTGGGAGGAAACCGGAGTACCCGGAGTTAACCCACCAAGCACTGGAGGAGAACATGCGCGCACACACACACACACACACACACGCAAAAACACAGACTCCGAGGTGGGAATGGAACCCGGACGGCGACAGCGCTAACCACTGCGCCACTGTGCCGCCCCATTTTTAAGATCAATTCAATTGCATTATTGATTAAATCTCACAGCTCTACTAACCTCCTCAGTAGGAAAAGTCTGACCTCGGACAACCTCCGAACTGGTGCAGAGTGCAGACTGACGTGTTCTTCCCAAGTATGAAAATGCCCTAAAGCGACAATAAATGAACTCCGCTGTCTGTTCGGTGAGGTTCAGATGCTTGATGTAGCCGCAAATAGTGTGGCAGAAACTCGAGAGAACAAATCTCTGAACCCAAAACCCACAACTTTTTCTTTTTAATGCCCAACCAACTTTGTGCCATTATAGTTTCTTCTGCCTCGGGTCCCTGCGGACCGCCAGCTCTAACCGAAACCCGAGTGATCCCAGGCTTCCGTTGCATCCTGTGTGAGTCTTCTGCAAGGTTTTGTCAAACAAATGTCTCATGCACTGTTCTTCTTGGAGAGAATACAATATAAAATCACTTTACAGACCGGGAAATGAATAATTAGCTGCCAGATTTTAAGGTCAAGGTTTCGCTGGCAGGCCTTGGTGTGTCTCTGCTACACAAGGACTCTCTGTTACAATGCGGATTTCTCACCTTGGCTTCATCCAGCGTGTTAGTACAAGAAGAAAGCATTCACAGTTACGCTCGAGCAGAAAGCGGTGTTGCTAGAAGGGGGCGTGTGTGTGTGTGTGTGTGTGTGTGTGTGTGTTTTTTTTATTCCAGGAGTATGTACACTTCTGTACGGTACACGCTGCATTAAAGAAGAACGTCACATGGGGAAACCTAGTCAGTTCAAACCTGCATCATCTCTCATTGTCTCTCTCTCTATACTGTAAATGAAAGGTTTTGTCTGTCCATTGGTCAGAACTCACTCTTTCAATGATATCTTTACGTTTCATACACTGGAGGACCCGAAACCAGTCTCAGAACAATTCCTGTCTGTCCATCCAGATTTGGTCACCGCATCATGCTAAACTGGCTGGACAGAATTTAATGGAACGTTGCCAGTCCTTAGGTTTTTGTCTGAAGTTAAACCTGCGCCATAAATGAAATCAAATGTCGAGTAGAAATGAATTTATGAGCAGTTATGTTCCAGATTTATAAACCAGACGTTTTGACAGCGTATTGCAAACGCGCCAAACTGTGGGCGCGTCCTAAATCTACCGCCGGACAGCGTTTAATCTTATCTTTCATAAGTGAAATGTAAATGTTGAGTAAAAGTGATGTTACGATCAGTTATGTGTGGGATTTAATAATCTACTTTAAAATCATCTACTAATGCGCTGCTGTCTCAGTGTAAACAAACACCTGCAGCAATAGATATTAATGAGAAAAGATAAAGCGAATATTCTGACTGGGATTAGTTCATATTTTCACTTTGGCTGAAATAACAGCGCTGAAGTGGTAGAAGTGAATTTTAACACGCCGGAGCCGTTTTAAGACAAAACTTCATCTTTATCTGATCGACTTTTTCCATTTCTCATCTGTGATTCTCTCTCCGATTACCGAACAGCGAGTGTGTTTGTCTGAGCGCTAAAGAAGTACAACTTAGTGTAAACAAGGCGTCAGATACTCGACCTTACAGAATGTGATTTCTGTGTATAAATTCCACCTTCTGGCCTCAAACCATTGATACATCAGTATATATTAAATAGGGCTGTAGCTCTTGAATATTTTAGTAATCGAGTAATCGGATAAAATGTACTTTTGCTCAATCAAACAGCAATGTAAAATCTATAAGAGAAACAAAGATTGATTGCTTTTCTATTTAGAAAAAATCTACTTTTATTTTTTAAATGCATACAGCATTTGATCAAAAATACACGTAATCATTATTCACAATACTAGGAAGAGCTTAAAGTTGACTGAGATTAATTAAGTGCATTCCAGCCTTACATTCTTATTTTAAAGCCTTTTCTCAGATTTTTTGCTCAAAACTAAAAAAAGGTATTTCAAATGACTTTAAGTATAAAAAAAAAAAAAAGTGTGCCTAAGGCTCACTTTAAAATAAATTTTAATATCATTTTTATCGCTCCCTTCCATTTTGCAGCCTGCAGCAGAACGCTCGCTCACATCAGTACACCGCTAACTGTTTGCGTCTCCTTCGGCATTGTGTGTGACGTAAGCGCTTCTTCTTTGTTGGTGTTTACTGGCGGCTTGCATCCGGAAGCGCGCGGTGTCACGCCAAACAAATAATTGCGCAAAAACGTAGCGCAAGCTTTTCGAATTAATTAAAAGAAGCTTCGAAGCAGAAGATTTTGCCTCGGTCATTTCTTGTAATCGAATTAGTCGAGGAATCGTTTCAGCCCTAATGTTAAATAAATGAAAAAGATGCTTTCACCCCTTCGAATCCAGACACGACCCAGTCGTACTGTATATATAAGGAGCCGTATAGGCCATGCAGATTTAACCCATGCGTATTTATTAAAGGATGAAGAAGCTCCAAAATGTCAGCGTTGTAGCACTACTCTAACCATAAAGCAAATACTTTTGACCTGCCCAAGTTTTAATACCAAAAGAAAACAATTTCTACAAGAGCAAGATTTAAAAAAAAACATGTTCTGCAAGACAAAACCAGAAAAACTTAAAAAAAAAAAAAAAAACTTTTTATCAAAAGTGCTCCTAAAGAACCTTATAAAGTCTTGTACTGTACTTCTGGCCAAGGCCATGTTATAATGTGATATTTATTTATTTATTATTTTTATTGATCTTTTCCACAACTCCTTAAATCCCTCACATTATAACGTATAATATTATATTGGTTCGAATAAATCAGTTTAATGTTTGATTTGTATCTGCCATGAAGTAGCCTGGGAAGCTGATATGGCAAGAAATCCTAAAACAAACAAACAAACAAACAAACATTAATTTTGATTACATGAGATTATTTTTAGCTTAAAATTTTTTATCTCCTACAAACTCTTTAACCATCAACGACGGCTAACAAGTGTACAGAATATGCTTTCCCATTCCCCAGATCGTGCTTTACTTTTACACTAATCTTTAACCCCTATATATATATATATATAGTGTGTGTACTGCATCTGTAGCGTGTGTGTCGTTTCCATAGATAATCATTTCCACATGTTCTCTGCACTGCACGAGACAAATAAGGAATCGGCCCATTAAACGTTACATAACGAACGTACAGCTGTTGCAGTCTCATTCTTATGAAACTTTATCGTTTCCTGTAAGTCAGATAAATCTGGATACTTCTGCTTTCCCGAAGGTTTACTGGCGTCCCTGTTCCAGACCGGCAAAACATCAACACACACATTGTAACCACGAACGTCTTTCCTCTGTAATAGTCTACAGAGATACAGTATGATGTAGACAATCTGCTTTTACATTTCTGTTGTAGTAAAACGGGTTGTTCATGGTTGTCACACACACACACGCGCACGATCCACAGAGACGGAGTTTATGGTCCTGGAGCTCCGGCACCGCCAAGGGTCGTTACGAGTCGTGTACGAGCGGAGCGGCTTCGACAGACGCCTTTTACGACCGTTTTATTTCACATTAAATTGGTCTCTTTGCATTTCTCTTCTCTCCCACTCATCCTCATGCTCGGTCTCTCTCTCTCTCTCTCTCTCTCTCTCTCTCTCTCTCTCTCTCTCTCTCGTTCTCAGAGCCTCCATCTCCGTGTCCCTGTAACATTCTACATGATTAAATATGATTTTACCAGTAATACAGGCGACACCGTGTATCTTGACCTCGGCTCTTCTTGATAGATTTGTTGCGGAAGAAGAGAGTGTTCGCAATAAAGCTTTGAAGTGTGTTTGTGTGTGTTTGCAGGGGTGGATAATTCACTGTCCCTGGAGCCTGGGATAAAATTATTAGTCCAGGCTATTGCATTACTTTGTTTATTTATCTATTTATTTTTTAAATTGTTAGTTGCCGGGCAGATCATCACGTTCAGACGGCTGTTTGATTAAATCGCGTGTCGGTATACGATGCATGTCAATACGTGGCCGTGACATGATGCCAGCTTGCCGGGTCTTGACCCTGCGACTCCAGTGCGAGTGACTCGCATGGCAGACGGTCGGCAGACGGCGTGCCGGGTTGTCGTCGTCGTCGACCCCACTTTCGTGTTCCAGTTTGCAAATCTGCCAGATCTCACCCACTCACCAGCACTCCCCTATTACACAACCGCTACCAACTGGAGACGGAGCGGGAGAACACGTGCCTCCTCAGATACACCGCATGAAGCTGGGGGAACACAGGGAAGCATCACACACTCCGGTGTTTCCCCACAGGATTTTAAGAGACTATGATGGGGGCGGTGGGTTGGACTCTGTAGATGGCTTTGTAAAGTAAAATTCATCAGCCAGATCTACATTTATATTTTTTATTTATGCATTTTTTATAACGTTTGTGGAACTTCTCAGCAGCTAACGTAGCGACCACTGTAATCAAATCGCCGTCACTTCTTGATATACTTTTTAAAAAGCTCATGGAAAGGAAGGGTAAAAATGGTGGCTTAGTGAGTAGCACTGTCGCCTTGCACCTGCAGGGTCCAGGGTTCGATTCCCACCTCGGGGTGTGTGTGCATGACTTTTGCATGTTCTTCCCCGTGATAAATGGGTTTCCTCCGTCTCCTACATTAAGGCTACTAGTACCACTCAGTCCGGAGGGCCGAAGAACTATCATGTGTTTCCCTCGAGCCACGTGGCGAAAGCCGACCGCATCTTTTTCGAACTGTTCGCTAACGCACCATTGGGGGCGGAGTAACACACTCGGAGGACAGCGCTATCCGCTCCTTCCGCTCGCGTGAGCTCACAGACGCCCCTGATTGGCTGTAGAGCCGTGATAAATTTGGGAGCACTATGTACCTCTCATCCCTCCCCTCCGAGAGAGCTCGGCCAATCAGCTCTCTCTAGACCTCCGGCTGCGAGAGGTTTACAGCACCACCCGGGAATCGAACTGGCCTCCAACACTTTTTAGCCTTAATGATTCTTTTTCCTACTTAATCGCATAAATTGCAGTAATATCTTTTTAAACAGATAAGACACAGAGATTTAAAAAGCAGGTAGATGAATGTGCCAGACGTGGAAGTTTCCAGAACAGCGAGCGGATTCTAGAGCCTCTTCCTTGCTGATTGGGAATTGATACGGAGAGTGACACTAGCCAACCAAGCACTAGAAGAAAAGAAAAGGGAAAAAACCTAGAACAGCATGTTACATGACAACAACTGATAAGACAACAATTGTGGCATCTCGGAAGAAAGGATGGTGTTCATGTTTTTTTTTTGTTTGTTTGTTTTTTTTGAACATGTTAAATAATGCACAATGTACACTGTGTTGGTTATGACTGAGTAATCCGATTGGACGATGGGTGTTCCACGCATGGTGATAATGGAGCATAACAGCACTGTGATGTTTAACGACACGCGTCAGGTCGGTAAAAACGACTCTTCACCCCTGTTAATTACGGTCTCCAGCGCCGCCAGTTGGAGTCGGTTAGCTCTGCTAATTACATCTGCTGTGCTGGTTATTTATCTCCAGCACTCAGGCTGCACCGTCGGGTCTTACAGCCGCATCACAGCAGTGCCGATATCCAGCACCACAGCACTCCCTCTCGTGTGATATTGCCTAATTGATTGCAGGAGTTAAGACCTTAATTTCCCCAGCGCTTGTTTCCAGGCAACCGGAGCACTTAATTGAGCCGCACGCTGGAGCTTCGGCTAGCTGAAGAATCCACCGCATTATCCAAACCTCTCGTTTTGTTTTATTTTTTTTTTTATTAGTGACACGGCTAGGTGAGGTCGAGCGAGCTCACTTTTTTTTTTTTTTTTTTTCCGCTTATTTGACTCTTAATGGGTCATTACATGGTATCTAGCCGAGGTGACGTTTTTCAGTTGCATCTCACATTTGAATTTTAATAGTGTTTGAAAAGGCCTTAATAAAAGGGCTATGCATGTGGAGGCGTGTGTGTGTGTGTGTGTGTGTGTGTGTGTGTGTGTGTGTGTCTCTTTCTAAATGTGCGTACATACCCGTGAGAAGCTATAAGACTGGGTGGGGTTGTGCGGGGGGGGAGGGGGGGTTGTCTAATCTAGAACACCTAGCTGTTGTAGTAGTGATGATCAGACTTGTCTGCACGCCGAACACACCTGAAATGTCAGGAATAATAAACACTCATCCTCTGAAATGTCTCTTTTTTTTTTTTTATAGAATGGACAAAGCACAGCTGAAGACGGAGTCGCTCCAGGGGACAAGGTAAGACGAGATGAGCAGCAAAACACACTTGTTCTTCATTGACGATTGTTGTTGTTGGGGTTTTTTTTTTTTTTTTTTTTAATCCAGCAAAGTTGAAATGTGCTGGGGTTGGAAATGCTCTCCGACACACACACACACACACACACACACACACACACACACACACACACACATACACATAGACACACTAAGTGAAGTTTTAGTAAATGGATTCACTTCTTCTCATTATGAAACTGATACTGGGATCAATTTGAAATGTGTTAATATCCATGAGAGAGACAGAAAGAGAGAGAGAGGGAACATCTGAACAGCTTGTACGCAGGTTTATTCCCTCTAAGATTTGAATATGAATCCTCTCACCACTTCACCGTCCTGATTAAAGATCCAATAACAGATTGGATAATGGATCGGAAGATATTTTTTTTTTGCACCCGGCTCGGAGCCGTCGTGTAGCGATGCCTGCCGCGGATTAACAGTACACACAATCTTTCTTTTTATAGTTTTATTTATTTTTTTATTATAACAAATTTGGTGTCGATTTCTGCTGAAATTCACGCACAGAGTTGTATACTGTGAGAACGTATAGATTTAAATGTTTTTTGTTTTGTATTTTCATGCGGGTTATTACAGAGATTTATTACCTGTATAAGGTAAGCTCTTAAATAAGAGTAAATAAAGAGATGATCCGAGACACTTCATCACTTTAGTTGCGTTAGTTTTACCTTGTTTTCATTCATTTTTCATAGATAATCTGTTTGTTTATAAAAAAAAAAAAAAAAAAAATATATATATATATACTCTTAATATATAGTGGGCCTTGTATTTCTATGTATACCTTTTGGTAAAATGGGAACGCTGGTGATAGTAATCTATCCTGTTTTGTGGCAATATTATATGTGAGGGGCAACTTTCAAGATGGTGGTAGACCACCGCCTGGAAATGGCCATCTTGGATCCAACTTTTGTTTTTTCAATAGGAAGAGGGTCATGTGACACATCAAACTTATTGGAAAGTTCCAAGAAAAACAATGGTGTGCTTGGTTTTAATGTAACTTTATTCTTTCATGAGTTATTTAAAAGTTTCTCTTTGTTCACAGCCACTGACATGTCGAAGAGGTTAACACGTGATGAGCGGATCGAAATTGTGTTGATATCTGGTGAACGCAGTAACCGGGTCATTGCAGCAGATTTCAATGCAAGACACCCTACGAGACCACCCATCTCCCATGCTACAGTTAGCAAACTGCTTGCTAAGTTTCGTGAAACTGGTTCAGTGTTGGATTTGCCAAAATGTGGACGCATGAAAACTGTCACTAATGGACAAACATCAGTGGCTGTCCTAGCTTCATTCAGCAAGAGCCCACAGCGTAGCACTCGCCGCATGTCACTGGAGAGTGGCGTTAGTCGAACATCCCTTCGGCGGATATTAGCTACTCACAAATGGCACCCTTACAAACTCCAGCTACTGCAGCATCTCAACGAGGATGACCCAGATCGGCGCACACAATTTGTAGAATGGGCAAAACTAAAATTGGAACAGGACCCTCAGTTCACGCAGAAGATTTTGTTCAGTGATGAGGCAAACTTTTATGTGAATGGTGAAGTTAACAAACAAAACCACCGCTATTGGTCTGACACTAACCCACATTGGATAGATCCCTCCAAGACTGTTGGAACAAAAAAAAGTGATGGTATGGTGTGGTATATGGGGTACAAAGATAGTGGGGCCATTCTTCATCAATGGAAACCTCAAGGCCACTGGATATTTGAAATTGCTACATGATGATGTGTTTCCCTCTTTATGCACTGAAGCTGGCACGTTCCCTGAGTTTTTCCAGCAAGATGGTGCACCACCACATTATGGGTGTCAGGTCCGAGCATTCCTAGATGAACAGTTTCCTGAAAAGTGGATTGGCCGTCGTGGGCCAGTTGAATGGCCCCCATGGTCTCCCGATCTGACCCCCTTAGACTTTTATCTTTGGGGTCATCTGAAGGCAATTGTCTATCGTGTGAAGATACGAGATGTGCAGCACCTGAAACTACGGATACTGGAAGCCTGTGCTGGCATTTCTCCAGCAAAAAAGTTACGTTAAAACCAAGCACACAATTGTTTTTCTTGTGAAATTCCCAATAAGTTTGATGTGTCACATGACCCTCTTCTTATTGAAAAAACAAAAGTTGGATCCAAGATGGCTGACTTCCAAATGGCCACCATGGTCACACCCATCTTGAAAAGTTTGCCCCCTCACATATACTAATGTGCCACAAACGGGACGTTAATATCACCAACCATTCCCATTTTATTAAGGTGTATCCATAGAAATGGCCCAGCCTGTACAGGTGGCGCTTTGAAAATTTCAAAACAACTTCCACAAGTACTGTTAGATATCTGACACTTCTCCATCGTGGAATGAATCAGCTTGGACAGACGAGGCTGCATTGGGGATTCCCTCGTAACGTCTCCGCAATATCATAATCATAATGCTTCGGCTGTCAACGTGACTATGGGCAATTTCATATTATTCTATGTATATTATTTACCCACATACAGAGACCTATATCTTTTACTGCTTTGATCATTTCCTAAGAATATTAACAAGAGATCATACTGCTGAAAAGGTCACTTGATCAATTATGCATGTTGTTTTAATGGTGCTTTGCTAAGATAAGCAGATGCAGTATCTGTTTTTACATGCAGCCTAATTGTCTGTTAATTATCTACACCGAAGCTCTATTAGAATAAAACCTCTTGTACACACTTATCACAATAAATTAAAATATTATTGTTGATTCTTTTTTCATAATTTAATTCAAAAAGTGAAACTCTCATGTGTTATAGATTCATTACACATAAAGTTAATTATTTCATCTTATATCTCATGAAATATTATACATGTTATATATACATCTTATAGCTCTAAAAATCTGAAATTCAGTGTCTCAAAATATTATAATATTTTATTTATGAGTTTGAGTTCATTTCTATAAATACATAATACATGAATAATCTCTTGGTCTGGTTCAGTACACACAACCAGAATCATGCTGACTTGACCCTTGTCCAGAAGACGATCATCTCCACACCTCCACAGGGTAAGTAAGTAAGTATGCAACCATCTATTTCTGTTACGTGGCGCGGTCTGGAGAGCCGCACCACGGGGTGTTTTTAATGATAAGAGCCCTGACGCAGGGCTTTAGAGGGGGTCACGTGGTATGTGGAGTATGTGAGAGTGCTTGTGATACGCACGGGAAGGCCTTCCCGTTTGGAGATAGGGTGGGATTATTAATTAGGGACTTAAAAGGAAACAAAAGGAAACTGAAAACACAAAATAAACAGAGCCGTCTCTGCTAGAACGGACGGGGCTCTGGAAACTAAAGCAAAAAACCTTTATCCTCTCGGGGCTTATGCCCTTACCGAGGACTTATAGAGAGGAGAGGAAGAGTTTGCGGTACTGCGTGCCGCTCTTTCTTTCACTTTTTCTCTCTCGCGCTTTTTCGTCCGAGGTCTTAGGGAGGCAGAGGCTGGGGCTCTGTCTCTGTCTCTTTACTGTCTGCTCGCTTGTCTTCCATCCTATTTTCTTTTCTTTCTTTCTTTCTTTCTTTCATTTTATTTTCTTTGGTCTTGGTCTTTGGCCCTGATACTTTTACCGGTGCTACCTAAATGATCACACGAAGTGCGGAGGTATCAGGACCCTTTATATAAAAACGCTGCCAGTTGCGGCTCGTTCAGGCTGATTGCCTGGCGGTGGCATTGCCTGGCAACCGCGTGTATAAATGGCCGCACCTTTGCCTTTTCAGAACTCTGCGTGGTAGCAGCCTGCGAATCCGCCTGTTCTGAACAGTGTATGCGCGGCACTGACCCTCACGCGACCCACGTCGTTACAATTTCATCTTCTTCTTCCTCCTTTTGTTTCGGCCATTAAGTAGAACCTATTTTCACACTTTATACAGTTTATATTTCTTTATAGATATTTTATACAGATGTTTACTCAAAGCTTAATACTTTTAATAGGAACTAATTCCATTTATCATCATTACACCATTTATAGTTTAGTTGTTTTTTTTTTTGTATTTTTGTAAATGGGATACAACTGTTGCATTCCTATTCTCAATCCACTCCTGGACCAGAGACGACATCAGGAACATCTTAACTTGTCTAAGGAGAAAATGAACTGGACTGTTGGTCCAAAGTTCAGATTAAAGTAAATTTTGTATTTCATTTGGAAATCAAGGTCCCAGAGTGTGGAGGAAGAGACGAGAGGCACGGAATCCAAGGTGCTTGAGGTCCATTGTGAAGTTTCCACAGTTGGTGATGATTTGGAGCACTGTGTCATCTGCTGGTGTTGGTCCACTGTGTTTCATCAGAAGTCATCCAAAGTCAATACAGCGTCTACCAGGAGAATTTAGAGCGTTTCATGCTTCTTCCTGTTGACCAGTTTTATGGAGATACAAGACTGAGCATCTGCCCACAGCGCCAAAACTAACATTAAATGGTTTTCTGACTGTAATATTACTGTGCTTGATTGGCCAAGAAAACTTGATTGGCTTGATTGGTCTGAACCTCACAGAGAATCTATGGACTATTGTCAAGAGGAAGATGGGAAACACCGACCCAACAATAAAGAACAGCTGAAGGCTGCTATCAAAGCAGCCTGGTCGCCTCAGCAGCACCACAGGCTGATCACCTCCATGACATCCCGCACTCATGCAGAAATTCAAGTATCAAGTATCGAGTGCATAAATGTACAAACTATTCATAAGTCAAACATGCAATTAATCTAGACTGTACGAGAGAATTTTTGTTTAGATGGAAATTTTGAAAAGCTGACCATTTATAGTATAAATAGAAAAAGGCAGTATGTGAAAATAATTGAGAGTTTAAAACGTACCAGTTCACTTTCATGTCATTGCTTTTGATCTTTCCTTCCATCGGATACCTTAGAAACAGACCGAGAGGGTTCGTCTCAATTTAATTAAATCTGAGAAGTCTTATTTCTTAGAGGAACATGTAGAGATAGTTGTGCTGACCTGATAGTGACCCTGTTCTTATCTTTATTCAGCATGTTCAGGGTTCTCTTCTCACTCACCCGCAGCTGGACGTCACTGAACTCCTTCACCTTGGATATTATATCAATCTGACACAAGTACAAGGCAAACAAATGACAGGTTTGGTATGTAAGTCAGGTTTTGTCTCACTGTTATCATGATACATAATATACATCCGTTTGTTCTGACTGAGTCATCTGATTGGACGAGAGGCATTATATGAGAGTCGGTCTGTACGGTCCGCAGTACTGAGGAGAGAGTACTGTAGCTGCCTGATATTTATTATTTGTTGATAATAAATGTTGTTTACACAGTATAAAAGCAATAGTATAAAAACAATATCTCACTCGAGGTTGTGCTGCTGTACTGAATATCAGCACAGCTATGATATTTTCAGTACGCTGGCTTCACCCTCGCGCCTACTATTGCAGTGCTGATAATTGGTACGACGGCACGACCTCGAGTGTGATAGTGTTCAAGCCTGATATGTTGAATTAGTTAAGAATAAAAGACAATGCTTCAATGTCTCACCAGTTCAGACAAGGTTTCTGTACCGGTCACCTTCATAAACCGCTTCATGGTGTCAAAAGCAACACAATATCGAGCCATCAGCTTCCCACTCTCTGCGAACATGAGATTTAACTAATCAGAACAAATCTGTCAGCAGTTGATAACGTGAAGTCAAAAGTATGTGAACTCACTGAATTTACAAAAATCCTCACAGCCATGTGGCGAGATCTAGTGGTAAGCCAATCTGTTCGGCCATTTTGCCATTTTTTTCCTTACTAGTTATTCTATAACCTTAGTTTCGATTTAGTTTGATTGATCGAACTCGTCTATTTTACAATCCAAATGTACCCTAGAAACCAGCACAACCTGAAATCAATCCCTCACCTGTAGGTTTGATGTTTACATCCTCATCCATTGTGATCAGATTATAAGAAGCCAGCGCGTTCAGGTTTCTTAAACAAAGCTCTGAACAACAGCGTAACTGGAATAAGTGAATCGGTCATAAATTAGTCACTTTTAGACAACACTGTAAGAGCTCGCAGTCAGACCTTGTAGTTTGGTTTCAATTCCACACTTGTTGAGATCCGTAGAAAAACCTGTAAAGATGAATTTGAGTGAGCGTCATAACATGCCAAATGAATATATAAGAGTTTATTGTCATAGCAATCGGAAACACTCTGTTGTACCGTAGTGTTTGGGATTCTTCAACGCTCGGATGTAGAGGAACGTCGAGCGAATCCAGTCTAAAGCCATGTTGACGTCGGAGATGGTGTAAAGGACGATCTCTGCGTTCAGGTGCTCGACCAGGTTTGTGTGCAAACTTAAAGGCAGTTTATGGAATTAGAAGACAATAAAAATAATCAGAAAATCAGACTCGTCATGCGATTGTACTGTATACTATATTATGTTCCTGTGAGTGAGGCTGGAGGTGTCTCCTAATTACTCATTTGTCAAATTTGTATTTCTTAATGAGACTCAACCTTGAAGAGTAACCTGTGCTCTTCTTGGATAGTGAAATGTTTGTTAGAAAAAAAAAAAAAAACAGACAACACTCATCACGTCGGGATCACCAACTTACTGTAGAATGAAGCATGGTGGGGGTAGCACCAAACAAAAAAAAGTTTAACCAGAACTTCTCCAGAGCATCGGCCTGGACTTATCTGAATAGCTCTTTGGTCTTCACGATGCTGTTTTAGGTCAATTTGAGGTCCTTCCAGGAACAACGGCACTTATACTGAGATCATGTCACACTTTAATTACACGCAGACCAGCTCCAGTCAACTAATAATATGACTTCTGATGGGGAAGGCTTGCAGAAAAAATAATTTAGCAACTTGTAAATAATTTTGATTTGTATAATAATTTGAAATAAAATATATATTTTACATTCCTCATTTTAGTGTTATGTATTATTCCATAAAGAAAAAGAGTGGAGCGTATGTTTAACAGATGTTCTGTCTGTATCCCTACATCAGCATTATGTTTATATAAATGTCTACAGAATCCAGTTTAAAGCAGGTGACTGACTTTGATTACACAGTGATAGAGACGGTCCTCATGCGCCGTACCTGCTCTCGATGGTCTCTGAACCGCTCAGTAACTGCAGGTACTTGTCTCTGGTCTGAGCTCGGGTCAGGATCACAGCGGTGGCCGATGTGTCGAACTGAAACATGAAGGATAAAAGCTAATGTACTATTATGGACCATATGGACACTACATGAATAATATTTCTACAATCTGATCAAAATCATTCTGATTAAAGGTTAAATCCAATTCAATTTAATTAACTTTTATTTATATAGCACTTTAAACGCAAAACAGCTTTAGAGAATCAGGTTCCAGCATAACTGTTTAGACGGACTCTGATCTGATCTGATCTGATTTTTATTTTATTTTTTATGTATGCAGTGTTTCTGCTCGCTGTGAGGCATTTAATCTGCTGGAAATATGAATCTGAATATGAATTAAAATTAAGTTTAGTTGTTTTTTTTTTTTCTGACAGACTTAAACGGTGTCATGGAAGCAGTATTTGCGTTTCTGCTGTTTTTTTCTGATTGAGTCAGTAATCTCAGCAGCACGCACCGCTCCAGAACAAGAACATTAAACTTCAGAAAATCTGAAAATCATTCACTCTTACCCGCATGTGGGGCAAAAACCAAACGAGAAGAAATGATCAGAGACAGCAGCTATCTGTTTTGCTATAGAATGAATTATCCACCCATCTCGACAGTCTGATTGAAAATTCCTTCCGATTGGGTCAGACAGTTCTGACTGAGGTGTTATTCAGATTTGGAGATTCTTCTTCTTCTTCTTCTTATTATTATTATTATTATTAGTGGAAAATTATGGCTCATTGTGTCTCAGATCAGTGTGACTACACTACTGTGATAAAAACCCGTGGAGTAACAGAGTGAATTCCTTTTTTAAAACACGGCCATTTTAAAAAATTTGTGAATTATTGACCAACAACAAACATAAGCATTTATAATGATTAAGTGAACACAGCTGTGTTTCTGATTTATGAGGTTTATACTATAAAGTGTATCAGGCATTTATGTGCCAATGTTATATATTTAAAAAATGATCATGTAATCTTATTGCCTGTCAAGTTTACACTTTTCTTCGGAATCATATTAAGTTTATTTAATCAGAATTCTATTTAACGTTTAAAGGCATATTCGCTGTACGGTATTTAATTTTTTGCACGTGTACAAGAATTAAAACGCTTTACAGGATGACTGCGAAGCTCCAACTTAAATATGATGCAGAACAATTCTGTTTTGAAAAGTACATGATCCACAACACTGAATAAAAGTGGAAGTACTGGTCAAGGCTAATTCATGCAAACTCAATTCATGCAAAGTCTATAAAAATCATGTGACTCCTTGCCCTCCTTCACCCTGCTGTCCTGTGTGAACTTCATGCCACTTTATTTTCTCTTCTTCAGTCGCGTAAATCTGTTCTTGTTCTCTTATTTCTTCTTCCTCTAATATTATAATGAGTCTCAGTCACATGACTAGAAAACATCTGTAAAAATGTTGCATGCTAAAAAGATTTCCAGCTGTTTCTTTTTGATTTAACTAATTCATTTTTGGATATTTGCAATGTTATGAAAAAAACTACCTAAAAATGAAACATTATATTCAGGATTGAAACATTCTGCCATTACAATGATCATAGATGGATGAACCGCGCATCAGGCTTCCACACGGCGTACAGTTTTTCATTGTCACTGCTTTTCTGACGCACTGTTAGGTCCGGTACCTGCGGTCTGCCCGCTCGACCGATCATCTGCAGCATGTCGGCTTCGCTGTACTCCTCACACACTCCGCCCACGTAGTGCATGGTGGATTTGATGACCACCAGGTGAGCTGGCAGGTTCACACCCATCGCCAAGGTGCTGGTGGTGACTGAGAGAGTCCACAACATACAGTACACAGTATTGGTGCTGATTTAAATGTTTTTATTTTATACATGTAATACAAAAAAAATGTGTGTTCCCGAAAACGCTACTTCTGAAGTTTATGCAACAAGGAAATGACCGATCTCGCAAGTTTCTAAGAGATGATTTTATATTCGCCCCAAAAGTGGCCATTTTCCAGTCTCGCTTCAAACAATAATAATTGTAAAATTATTATTATTGATATTTCTTTTGAAGTATTGATACTAAAATTGGTGAAAGCTTCTAGAAGCATATGACCTGTAAAATTGTTCCTCAAGTTTTTTTTTTTTTTTAGTTTTTTTTTTGTAAAGCTTACAAAGCAGAAGAATCTGTAGTGTCCGTAACCATGTCAGATTCGTGGTGCAATATCTTAACAATTTTGCATTTTATTGAAATAATACACTTTTTTCAGGTTTATGTCTTTTCATATGAAATCTATGAAATCTGAATGACAGTTAATAAAATATGGATATGTATAAAGCATATGTTTGGAGCAGGAAGTGAAAGGCGTGAATGCTGCTCCACTCACAGAGGACGGGCAGGTCCCCGACTGTGAATGCGTCCTCCACCAGTTTCCTGTCCGACACGCTGACGCCGGCGTGATGATACCCCACACCACACATGATCAGATCTTACAGAGGACAGATATAAACGGACACGTGGGCACGCATGCATGAAATATCTTAATCTCTTCACAAATGTCAAGTATTCACTCACACACACACACACACACACACACACACACACCTCTGAGTTTGGTATCAAGAATAGAGTTGGCATATTTCATCAGCCTGTGAGGGAATAAAGTGATTAATATTATACTGACTATGTATTTATAATCAGAATCAAAAGATCAACCTTAAAGGATAAGGAAGACCGTGTGAGAAAGTAAGCGCACCTCTGTCTGTGATCGATACTCATGATGAATCTGGCGTCCTTGGCGAGCACCGCAGCGGACTGCTGAACTCCTTTTCTTGTCGAACAAAACTTTAATGTGTACAAATAATGACAAAAATAATAATAAAAACAAAAAAAAACACACACACACACACACACACACACACACTCACGCTTTCTATTATGTTTTCTGTGTTTCTGATTGTGTAATGTTTCTGTAAGGAAACAATAACGTGAAGCGGGGGCCCTCTGTCTCTCACCACCAGCGTCGGTTTCTGCTCGGAGTACGTCTGAATGATGCTGGCCATCTTGTAGTTGAGCGACAGGTCGAACTTGAATTCGTTCTGTTTGTTTCCACACGGGAAGCCCAACACCACTTTCCTCAGTTTCACCGGTCTGTGGCTCTCGTCCATCTCCAAACAAGCGGCTGGACCCGACTCGTCCGACAGCCACTCGGATATCTGCGCCATCATCACAGTGATGCTTATCAATAAACCCATATTTAATACTTAATCCACTACACAGCACTGCTACAACACCGGCGTTTCACTTGTACTGTCTCTTAGAGTTTTAGTTATACACCTGTTCTGTTGTCTATTTATTTTTACTACCATTATTCATCCAACTTTTCCATCCATCTATCTTCAATCTACTTCTTTTACAGTGTTGTCTCTCTCTGTCAGTCTACAGACCCGTCTCTCTGTCTGCCAGCAAATCTGCCTTTCTATATCTGTCTGTCTATATTTCCGTCTATCTCTCATCTATCTGTGTATTTATCTATCCATATGTTTCTGTCCATGTATATTCTATTTTTCTATTTCTATCTCGAGACCTGTCACTCTGTGTGTGTTCATCCATATTTGTAAATCTGCCTGCCTACATTTTCTTTTATCTATCTTCCATCTGTCTGTCTTCCTTCTTCGTCTTTCTATCTTTCTTTCCATTTATGCTCCATTTTTTCCTATCTATCTACTCATCCTTTCCTTCAATCTATTCATCTGTTTGTCTGTCATCTTTGTATAATCTATCTATAGATCCATTGGTCTGTTTGGTTACCCGTTCTCCAATTTATCTTTGGTTTATGATCAGTTTATGTGATATGTCAGTCTGTCCATCCATCTTTGTATATCTGTCTGCCTATATTTATATACTCTGCTCAAAAAAAAATTTAAGGAGCACTAAAATAACACATCCTACATCTGAATTAATTACATATTCTTATTAAATACTTTGTTGTTTTCATAGCTGAATGTGCTGACAACAAAATCACACAAAAAATGATCAATGGAAATCAAATTTATTAACCCATGGAAGTCTTGATTTGGAGTCACACTCTAAATTGAAGTGGAAAAACACACTACAGACTGATCCAACTTTGATGTAATGTCTCTAAAACAAGTCAAAATGAAGCTCAGTTGTGTGTGTGGTCTCCATGTGCCTCTATGACCTCCCTACAACGCCTGGACATGTTTCTGATGAGGTGGCGGATGGTCTCAGGAGGGATCTCCTCCCAGATCTGGACGAAAGCATCCACAAACTCTTGGACAGTCTGGGGTGCAACGTGGTGTTGGTGGATGGAGCGAAACATGATGTCCCAGAAGTGCTCAATTGGATTCAGGTCTGGGGAAAGGGTGGGCCAGTCCATAGCATCAGTGTCATCGTCTTGCAGAAACTACTAACACACTCCAGCCACATGAGGTCTAGCATTGTCTTGCATTAGGAGGAACCCAAGGCCAACCACACCGGCATATGGTCTCACAAGGGGTCTGAGGATCTCATCTCGGTACCTAATGGCAGTCAGGCTACCTCTGGCGAACACATGGAGGGCTGTGCGGCCCTCCAAAGAAATGCCACCCCACACCATTACTGACCCACAACCAAGCCGGTCATGCTGAGGGATGTTGCAGGTAGCAGAACGTTCTCCAGGGCGTCTCCAGACTCTGTTATGTCTGTCACATGTGCTCAGTGTGAACCTGCTTCCATCTGTGAAGAGCACAGGGTGCAGTGGCGAATTTGCCAGTCTTGGCTTTCTCTGGCAAGTGCCAAACGTCCTGCATGGTGTTGGGCTGTAAGCACAACCCCCACCTGTGAACGTTGGGCCCTTATACCACCCTCATGGTTTCTGACCGTATGATCAGACACATGCACATTTGTGGCCTGCTGGAGGTCATTTTGCAGGGCTCCTCCTATTCCTCCTTGCACAAAGGCAGAGGTAGCGGTCCTGCAGCTGGGTTGTTGCCCTCCTACGGCCTCCTCCACGTCTCCTGATGTACTGGCCTGTCTCCTGGTAGCGCCTCCATGCTCTGTACACTACGCTGACAGACACAGCAAACCTTCTTGCTACAGCTCGCATTGATGTGCCATCCTGGATGAGCTGCACTACCTGAGCCACTTGTGTGGGTTGTAGACTTCTCATGCTACCACTAGAGTGAAAGCAGCGTCAACCGTCAAAGTGACCAAAACATCGGGCCTCCGAGTGGCGCAGTGGTTAAGGCGCTCGCCCTATCATCCGGAGATCGCTAGTTCGAATCCCGGGTGATGCTGTAACCTCTCGCAGCCGGAGGTCTAGAGAGAGCTGATTGGCCGAGCTCTCTCAGAGGGGAGGGATGAGAGGTACATAGTGCTCCCACATTAATCACGGCTCTACAGCCAGTCAGGGGCGTCTGTGAGCTCGCGCAGCGGAGGGAGCGGATAGCGCTGTCCTCCGAGTGTGTTACGCCGCCCCCAACGAGCGAGCAGTTCGAAAAGATGCGGTCGGCTGGCGTCACGTGGTTCGGAGGAAACACATGATAGTCTTCGGCCCTCCCGGCTGAGTGGTAGTAGTAGCCTTAATGTGGGAGCGCCCCCTAGTGACGGGGAGGAATTGGACACGACTAAATTAGGGAGAAAATCGGGGAAAAATCCAAAAAAAAAAAAAAAGTGACCAAAACATCAGCCAGAAAGCATAGGAACTGAGAAGTGGTCTGTGGTCACAACCTGCAGAACCACTCTTTTATTGGGGGTGTCCTGCTAATTGCCTATAATTTCCACCTGTTGTCTATTCCATTTGCACAACAGCATGTGAAATTGATTGTCAATCAGTGTTGCTTCCTAAGTGGGCAGTTTGATTTCAAGTGTTGGGGGACGTTACCTTTTAAAGTAACTAATTACATTACAAAATTACTGTAATTAAAAAGTAATCCGTTACATTACTGCATTACTTTCTGATAAAAGTAACTAGTTCGAGTACTTTTCCATTGCAGAAAATGAAAACTCCTTTGTGCTTCCTCATGCATGTTGTTTTAGTCAAGACCTTTTATAATTATTCTACCATCATCACTCAACGAAGTTTGGCCCATAATCTGTTCACTACTAATACCCCTATCTCACCTACACGGTTTCGCACGGTGGCCGTAAGTACAGTTCATCATGATTCACCGCGAGTTTCGGCTGAGTGATTAGGTTTCCATCTTTCCGCGTGTCGGTCCTCGCATAGTCAAACCGGATAGGTGAGAAAGGACGACTTCCTCTCCTATCTGTAAAGATTACTCGTTACATCAAAAAAGTAATCCGAGTAATCTAACGCATTACTTTGTAACGCCTTACACCCAACACTGTTGATTTCACAGAAGTGTGATTGACTTGGATTTACATTGTGTTGTTTAAGTGTTCTTTTTATTTTTTTGAGCAGTGTATATATATATATACACACATGGACAAAATTGCTGGTACCCTTCGGTCAATGAAAGAAAAACTCACAATGGTCACAGAAATAACTTTAATCTGACAAAAGTAATCATTTAAAAAAATTCTATAAACGTCAACCATTGAAAGTCAGACATTGCTTTTCAACCATGCTTCAACGGAATTATTTTAAAAAATAAACTCATGGAACAGGCCTGGACAAAAATGATGGTACCCCTAGAAAATACTGAAAATAATGTGAGCAAAGGGACATGTTCATTCAAGGTGTGTCCACTAATTAGCATCACAGGTGTCTACAATCTTGTAATCAGTCAGTGGGCCTATATATAGGGCTCCAGGTCGTCACTGTGTTGTTTGGTGACATGGTATGTACCACACTCAACATGGACCAGAGGAAGCGAAGGAAAGAGTTGTCTCAGGAGATTCGAAAGAAAATTAGAGACAAGCATGTTAAAGGTAAAGGCTAGAAGACCATTTCCAAGCAGCTAGATGTTCCTGTGACTACAGTTGCACATATTATTCAGAAATGTAAGATCCATGGGACTGTAGCCAACCTCCCTGGACGTGGCCGCACGAGGAAAATTCATGACAAATCAAAGAGACGGATAATCCCAATGGTAACAAAAGAGCCCAGAAAGACTTCTAAAGAGATCCAAGGTGAACTTCATGCTCAAGGAACATCAGTGTCAGATCGCACCATCCGTCGTTGTTTCAGCCAAAGTGGACTACATGGGAGACGACCAAGGAGGACACCATTGTTGAAAACAAATCATAAAAAAGCCAGACTGGAATATGCCAAACTAAGTGTTGACAAGCTACAAAGCTTCTGGGAGAATGTCCTATGGACAGATGAGACAAAAATGGAACTTTCAAGAAAAGAACACTGTCCCTACTGTGAAACATGGAGGAGGCTCTGTTATGTTCTGGGGCTGCTTTGCTGCATCTGGCACAGGGTGTCTTGAATCTGTGCAGGGTACAATGAAATCTCAAGACTATCAAGGGATTCTAGAGAGAAATGTGCTGGCCAGTGTCAGAAAGCTGGGTCTCAGTCGCAGGTCATGGGTCTTGCAACAGGACAATGACCCAAAACACACAGCTAAAAACACCCAAGAATGGCTAAGAGGAAAACATTGGACTATTCTAAAGTGGCCTTCTATGAGCCCTGACCTCAATCCTATTGAGCATCTTTGGAAGGAGCTGAAACATGCTGTCTGGAAAAGGCACCCTTCAAACCGGAAACAACTGGAGCAGCTTGCTCATGAGGAGTGGGCCAAAATACCTGCAGAGAGGTGCAGAAGTCTCATTGACAATTACAGGAATCGTTTGATTGCAGTGATTGCCTCAAAAGGTTGTGCAACAAACTATTAAGTTAGGGGTACCATCATTTTTGTCCAGGCCTGTTCCATGAGTTCATTTTTTAAAATAATTCTGTTGAAGCATGGTTGAAAAGCAATGTCTGACTTTCATTGGTTAACATTCATAGAATTCTTATTTATTATTACTTTTGTCAGATTAAAGTTATTTCTGTGACCATTGTGAGTTTTTCTTTCATTGACCGAAGGGTACCAACAATTTTGTCCACGTGTGTATATATATACATCTATCACTCCATCTTGCTAGTCTATCTATTTATTCACTGGATGGACTGTTTGGCTAGACATCCTTCAATCGACCTCCTATCCATGTCTATCTATCTATCTATCTATATATCTATCAGTCTGTCTGGCCATCTGTCCATCCATCCACCCGTCCACTGTTGCTCCTGCGTACATCCTTGAGGTTTGGGATGGTGGCTGAGACCGCTAAGAATCTCATGCAGGTCTTGACGTGTTGATCCTCAGCAGTGCGGTACGACTGCATGGTCTTCATTCTGCTCACCACGACCTCCAACGTGGCTCCTCGTGTCACGTCTTTCACCACGTGGATCTACAGCACAGTGCAGAGAGAGAGAGAGAGAGAGAGACGCGTTAAAGCGCTGAATACTCAATTGCTCGGCTAACTGCTCCAGTAACGTGTTGTCCCCGCAGACCTCATCGATCAGGAAGAGCCGGACCGAGTGCAGCAAAACGTTATCTCTCCACTTCCTGGTCATGCTGTCCCACTTTTCCTTCACAGAGGAACATTAATGGAGCGTTAATAACACTCAGTCTGTCAGGGTCTGGACGAAAAAAAAAAAGGTAAAGTTTTAAACTTTACTGGTGTGGTCATGATGAGATGGGCGTCCTGGATTTCGAAATAGTCATCGATCTCTGTGTCTCCTGTCAGCTCTTTGCAGTTCAGCCCCAGCGGCCCGAATTTCTGCTTCCAGTTTTCGTATCGCTGACTGCAGAGAGCTTTAATGGGAGCCACTGTAGGAAGGGGGGGGGGGATTCAAATTATCATGTGTTCTTCATTAATTGCTTGATTCCTGGAGTATAAGAGCAATAAAACGGTTCACGGTATGCAGCACAAGGACAATAATCAATCAACTTTAGATTGGTAATAGTACCACCTCTAAAATGTCATCTTTAATATAAAAAAAGAAACTGCGCAGATTGTTTAACGTGACCCACTGTAGACGGCTTTGACGTCGTGCCAAGGTTCCGTTGTTTCCATGAGCACTCTGATGATCGCCAGCTCAAATAGCACGGTCTTCCCCGAGCCGGTGGGGGCGCAGGCGACGAAGCTCCTGCTGCTGTACAGAACCTGAAAAGCAGCAGGATCCAGTGCTACAATAAACAAACAGTGGATTATTAGTTACCAAAATAACAGGAACGAGCGACACTCACGTCATCCAGTGCTTTAGACTGCACATAGTTGAAGTACGGGAACTCGTTGAAGACGCTCCGGAATTTAACCGCTGAGTGAATATCACTAAGGGAAACTTTACACAACATGGATTAACATGGATTTCTCAGCAAAGCATTCTGGGAAAAGGATACGGATTTCAGACACGGGACGGAGGAGCTCTGGTCCAGATGTGCCTGTAAGGATGTGGAAAATAATGACTGATGATTTGATTTATTGGACATTTTGTCATTATGATGCTCGTTTATTACCTTAAACTTCTGAACTGACGGTATTGCTGTAGAAACGTTGCATTGTTGATCACTAGGGACGTCCTGATACGATATGATCACGATACCCACGCGCTGATTCGATTTGTAAACATCCAGATTCAATCTTTCTTTCAATTGTATTACAATTAGCAATAATTCGTTCGTACTGTACCATACAGGGTGATGTGCGGTGTCAATAGGTTATATGCCTGCCACCTGCAGGTTCATAGAGGAACTGCAACATTTTACCACCTCAAATGTGTTCATTCATCTTCTAGAACACTTATCTGTATTGTAACGCCTTACTGTCTGGTTGTTCAAATAGGTGTATAAACAAGCTTCAGTTAGTACAGAATGCAGCAGCGAGAGAATACGAGCACATCACCACTATCTTATCTACACTGCACTGGCTCCCTGTGAAATTTCACATCGATTTTAAGATACTACTTTTGACATTTAAAGCACTAAATGGTCTCGCGCCGCAGTATCAGAGTGAACTGTTAGTGTCTTACGATCCGCCACGCCTACTTCGATCAAAGGATGCAGGCTGCCTGTCAGTACCACGTATTATTAAAACTACAGCAGGGGGCGGAGCTTTTTCTTACAAAGCCCCAAAGTTATGGAATAGTCTTCCTATTAATGTTCGGGACTCAGACACAGTCTCAGTGTTTAAGTCTAGGCTAAAAACCTATTTATTTAGCGCAGCATGTTTGTAAATAGATGAGCCTTAGGTAAAAGAGCAGATCTGGGGGACTCATGGACGTAGAGTATTCTGGTGAACTGGTATGTTTAGATGCTGTCCTCCCCACTCTCATTGTTCACTCAGGTTTGTTGACGGTGAGGTGATTGGTTGCTTTACATCTCAGGGAGGCGTCTTTGTGTTTCCTTCTGGCTCTCCCTTTTAGTTATGCTGTCATAGTTAGTCCTGCCGGAGTCCCTGCTTGCACTTTGCACTAAATATACATTCACCTTATACATGTTGACTGTGACCAGACCGAACTGCTCTCTCTCTCTCTCTCTCTCTCCCTCTCTCCTTTCCCTCTCTCTGTCTCTCTGTCGAGCTATACATGTTCGCTCCTGAGTTGCCAGTGATCCAGACCCCTCTGCCCTCTGGAGCCGTCTAACCCGTCCTGGAGTCCTGCTTCTGGTTGGAGATCTCGTCGCATGGATGCCCCGTGTGGTCTGCCTGGATTCATGTGGTGGCTGGGGATGGTTTCCATGAAGACTGTCCTGTCATTGATTGATGCTCTGGGGACCTGCGACTTCAGTTGTTCGATAGCTCAGGACTGGAATCTCCTACAGTCTACCTGAGCCTCCAGGAACAAACTGGACTCCTTTTAATTTTAATTTTAACACATCTCCTGTTACACTGAACTTCCAGTACACATTATTATGCTGATGAATCCCTGCTCTCCGTTATCACCCAGATGAGGATGGGTTCCCTGTTGAGTCTGGTTCTTCTCAAGGTTTCTTCCTATTACCATCTCAGGGAGTTTTTCCTTGCCACCGTCGCCCTCGGCTTGCTCATCAGGGACCATCTGATCATTTTATTCATGCACATTGCATACAAACTTACTTCTTTTTATTGTGTTAAGCTGCTTTGCGACAATGTCAATTGTTAAAAGCGCTATATAAAAAAAATTGACTTGACTTGACTTATCTGGCAATCCCTCGAGGCTTCGGGCATGAGGCAAGGTACAATCCATCGCACAGCACACACACTATGGTTCATCTGGGAATGCCACGTAGCCTAATCTGCATGTCTTTGGACTGTGAGAGGAAACCCACCAAGCACGGGGAGAACATACAAACACCACACACACAGACCCCGAGGCAGGAATCGACCCCTCGACCCTGAAGGTGCAAGGCAACGGTGCTACCTGACAGTGCTTGAGCTACATACAGTAATCAAATCACTTCAGATGATCAGATCACTTCAGATCAGTTTATAACACATCTGTTCCTCTAAAACTTTACAGCAAGTGCTGATTTACTCTCAGTGAAACTGACACGGTACCTGTGTGTGTGTGTGTGTGTGTGTGTGCGCGTGTGTGTGTGTGTGTGTTTGAGATATCACACTCATCAGCATTGATTTCTCTACCTCACCTTGTATCTGAAGAGGCTTGGGAGTGAGAGGGCGAACGACAGAGCAGATTTGTTGTGTGCTGCTGCATCCCTCCTCCGGATCGAGTTCTCCTAAAGAGCTACAGGAAGCAGAGACGCTCTGAGGAGGCAGAAACGGATAGTCTGTCGCCGTAGCGACCGAACTGAGGCTCAGACGGTTCGCTTCTGGAATGGAAACACTGTCGAGGTTCCTCATGGGAGGTTTGAATAACCTAAAGAGGAACACAGGAGGAATAAAACAGTTATCATTTGTTTCAAGTACAACTGACTAAATAAATGTATAATAATCATCTGTGTGAACTCACCTGAACAGAACTGTCACATTGAAATGTTTACCTGGTTTTGAGTTGACCACCAGTGGTATGATAAACTCTGGTCTCTCCTGGTTTCTGCGATGCCACAGGGCAGCCATGATGACTACTGACGCTGGGACAGAATCCAGACGCAGACATTTCAGGCCCCCACACTTCACACACCGGCTGCTCTTCTGCATTACCTGTCTGACCTTTGACATACCGTCCTGCACCAACACTGAGTCTCCGGAAAGGAGGCAAAAACTTCCTTGGCTTCTGAGAGTAGGCTTCATAAAGAGCATGTGATGTTAATTAGTGTACTTACATTAAGAAAGAATATTATATCAAGTTGGCACCATGCAAGTTAGACCTTTAGACCTGAACTACAGTATTATAAATGATGCCGTTTGAGACATGAGACACTGATGTACCAGTGGAAGCCAGACTTTCTGCCTCTTTCTGGAGCTCCTGAGTTGCTGGGATTGCGGAAACTTCAGGTGCGGCATCCAGCTTCCACGGTCCACTCTGCTCATGACGTAATGGCTTCCTGTAGGATTATGTACAACAAGATCAACAAATGCACAAACACCTTCCTTAAAAAAAGATTTAGAACCGATCTGGACCGAGCTCTACAACAAGTACATAGACAGAATTTCTTGTAGAAGTCAGAAGTTGAGACAACAGCAAATAGCTCCTCAAAATGTCACCTTCACCTCCATCTAATCAAACCTGAAATTAGCCTACCAAGCTAGCTAAAAATGAAGAACAGTATTTTTTTTTGTTGTCTAGGATTTCTCACTGCCGCCTTCACCCATGCCTGTCCACATCAATGACATTATGTCAATATAAGTGCGGATACTAAACTAAAAATATACTACTAACTAAAAATATAGTTGCACGCATGATGACGGGCCCAAGCACCCTGTGCCATTCCCACCGCACAACCTGTATTATTTGAGTGTGTTAAGCCATCGGTGTGATGTGTGAGTGTGTTTGTGTGCATGCAGGGCTAATGTGTGTGTGTGTGTGTGTGTGTGTGTGTTAACATTTGTGATGTGTATGTGTGTACAATAGGCCGCAGATGCTGCAAGAAAAGCCTCACACTGTGATGTTCCTGAATGTGATGTCACTGAATATGATGTCACTGAAGGTGTCACTGAATATAATGTCACTCAATATAATGCCACCCAGAAAGTTATTAATAATTTTTCTGTGTAAGTTTAAGACATTATCACGGCTGACCCGTTTGAGATATCAAAAATCCCTCCGCAATTTTGCATCCTCAATGTCTTTAGATCTCTTCAGCCCGGTTTGGTGACGATCGTATAAATTCCCTGGGAGGAGTATATCAAAATCCATCAGGTGTGTTTTTGCGAACAACTCAAAATAACCGGCCTCCTTTTGCATTGAGCCCAGGACATGCAGTGCGAAAGTTGTTCGGCTCGATGAGCTCTAAATGTGTACAGAGTTTCGTGTGTCTACATGAAAGTGTGTATGAGTTATGGAGCAAAATCTCTTGTGAGGGCCCCTGAGGCCCTCGAGCTATGCCCGTGGCCCAGACTCTCAGGCATCCTGACGGCAGTAGATTCCAACCTGTCTGCCAAGTTTCATGAGTTTTTGAGCATGGTAAGACCCCCGAAAAGTCCAAAAGGGAGAAAAAAAAAATCCTTAGTTAAACAAGAGGGTCCTGCGAATCTTATAGTGCTTGGGCCCTAATTATACAACAATTAATTCAGTCAGAGTAATCTGATTGGACGAGAAGCATTCTGTGAGTGCTGATAACAGACAGTAACAGCACAGCGATGTGTAACTATATGTGTGACTGTGCGTGTCCCAGGTGTTGTCCAATGCTTAATGACACTAATTGTGTGTCTCAGCGTGGGTGAGAGTAGGTCTGTACGGTCCGCAGTACTGGGGAGATGCAGCTGCCTGACAAAACCAACATTCACAACCAGTCACAGAAGCACTTTCAGCAACAACACACATCTGATAACATTATGTCGTCTTATACAACACGCTGTCTCTGCAGTAATTGCTTCTAAGTCGTTCCAAAATGGCTATAAAACTAACTAGCTCGTAACACAAGCCTGAATCCCAAATTCCTCTCTAAACCCTTGATTAAGGGTACTTAACCCTTACTACTTAAGTGTGTGGAACAAGGGATTGTATGCTCTACATAGCGCATTTGACACTATTTGGGATTTGACCTCAGAACCAGGACGTAAACGGAGATGATATTCTAAAGTATAATAAGTGCAAATATGCAGTAAAGCTGGTGAGTTTCTCTGTCCACCACTGGTTTATTCTCCTCACCTTTTAGTTACAGAGTACTGCTAAGAGTTTAACACCACTCTCACCTCCTGTTAATTACAGTAAGTGTCGCTTGCTAGTCGCGGTTAGTTAGTTCCGCCAGAATAAAGAATTATGAAATAAATTGTTAAATATGATTTGTTAAATAAAGAAACAAATCATAATCTACTGATAAAAGGTGTTTGTTGAACTGTTGTGCTGTATACAAGCAATGTCACCCTCAAGGTCATGCTGTTGTACTGAATATCAGCACAGCTGTAATATCGTCAGCACTCAGAGCCTACGACAGCATCACAGCAGTGCTAATATTCAGTACAACACCACAACCTTGAGTGTTATATTGCTTAAAAATCTCACATACCTCAGAGGGTGATATTTAAATATTATTGACTCTGACTGATGGACAACAGAATTCTTCATCAGTGTGATGCATGGGAATTCTCTTCCACATAAATAAACCATAAAACGTTTATTCTCTCTCATTTAGTCTCTTAAAACACAGACATTCAGAGCAACACTAGTCTCTCATGGATATCTGTACCCCTGAAAACAGTATTGTATGGATGGCGTCCTCCTCCGAGTGTGTGAGCAGCAGTTGGTCTCACACGTCTCGGAGGAATCTAAACCGTCTCTGATCGGTCGCTGAGCAAAACACACCCTAAGGGCGGATCATATCCTTTCTAGACAGCGTTTGATTGGCCGAACGCAAGAGAAGTACAGGACGAGTCATCGAAAAATAGTTTGGTGTTTGTAGTAGGGAAACACTTAGGGAAACACTTTAAATATCACCATCTGCTCACACTTTATGAACCACTGGTCTGTCAAAAAACAGGTGATCCAACGAAAAGCTGAACTCTGATGATGACTCCGACATCCTGTGGGCTCAGATAACGGCCTTCTGTAAGAAAAGCAGACGTATGTGTATCTGGATTATTTCAACCAGGCTTTACTTCTTAAATGGTGTTTGAGTGCCTCGGACTAAGTTACTCCATATGATCTGACTAACACATTAGATTTAACTAGCAGCAGTTAACTAGCGTGTTTACTCTGCCATTTTATACATGTTTTAATTCCACACTAGAATGTGACACTTCTTACAGCATGTAATTTTTAAAAATGTGTTTGTTTTATCTATCAATATATTTCTAACGTGTTTTTTGGCCACATATTCATTTCTAAAGCTAATAAAGCTAGCTAGCTAAGCTTACCTACCTAACCTTGGTCTCTCTCTCTTTCTCTCTCTCTCTCGCTAACTCGTCGCTATTAAACCTTAAATTCTCTTAAATAAAACCATTTATTGTATTTTCTGAGGTAATAATAAGTAAAAAGGGTTACTGAAACGATTAAAATCAAGCCAAGGGCGAGGAATGAAGGGGGGGAAAAACTCGTTTGGGCCGTATCCCAAATGATGCCCTAGTGCACTAGATATGTCGCGTAAGCCGTTAGTTTATGTATTCTGTGTAGTGCACTTTAAAGGGAGGAAAGTGTCAATTTGGGGCGCGGCCCGTGAAAGAGTGATCAGAAATGTCAGATTTTTTTTTTTTTTTTAATAAAGGAACGTACCAAGAATGCTGTTTCTAACATGAAAACTTGAATTAAATAATAAAATAAAACAGCATTTGAATAGTTTGGAAAATATGTATAGAGAGTAATTTTGATGTAAAACAAAACACACACACACACACAAGAAGAAAAATGAAAATGGGGAGCGAGAGGGGGGGGGGTATCATGTTTCACTTGGTTTTAAGGTTAAATAGGATTTACCTTTATTATTGGATTAGCGTGATTTAATATTATTAAGCTGCATATAAAAATATGATTTGGTAATAAAACTGATTATAGACAAGAACATTTTAAGGATTTTTTTTTTTTGACAGAACTTTCAAAGACATGATAAGATTTCATGATGAGAACTGTTTAGAAAGTGTATACATATTTTCAAAGGACAATCTATGTAAAATATATTTAATATTTATAAAAACCTTTATTTTATTTATTTTTTTAAAATCTTATTAAAGTCTGCTTCATGTTTGGCTAAGCTAAGGGAAACCGGCGAGTTGATTTTTCACTCTAAATAATACAAACTTCTCTGGTTTAATCTTCAATGTACCATTATTGCAATGTAATCACATATCACCAAGGCTTCAATTTTAGGTTTTTATGATAAAGAAACCACAATATGAGTGCTTCTTTGTCGTGTCCTGTGTGTTAACCCCCCCCACACACACACACACACTGGTCTCACTCCCGACTCGGCTGTTCGGTGCCAGCTATTCGGACGAGTCAATTTCGCTTTTAGGTGATACCATGTTTAACACGGACAAAACGTATACGATTCATTTGAATATTCATTGACCTAGAAATGTAGGACGGAATATTTCAGCCGCATTTCGGCGAGACGTTCGTATTTGCTGATTGTGAAAGTGAACACGGTCTCGTGCTTCGCCGCATCCCCAGCACGCGCTCCCCCGTGAGCACGCGCAGTGGTCTCGTCCGTGGAGCATCGGCGCAAACATGGCGGCTCCGAAATGGATGGAAGGCATTTCAAAAAAAATGAAATGATCTCACTTCGGTGTTATTGTTCTCGGTTTCCGCGACACAAAGGTATGCTCAAATGTCGATTTAAATCCAGAAGATTGCTGTTTTGTGCAGGTTCTGTGTTCGAGCTGTTCCTCAGCCTGGTTACAGACAGATAATAGGCAGCCCTTTGCTACCTTGCTAACACTTGGTGCTCTTATTCTTCACAGCGTGCATTAGCAGCAGAAATCAAAAGCGACAGGAAGAAATCAGGCATGCCTTGGGACCGATTTAACATGCTCTCGGGCTTCTTTCGGACTTCGTGCATGTTCGGGGATTTGATTTGCACTCTTTATTAACGTGGTTCAGGATGCAGGGACTCAGTGCTGCTGTGTACAAGATGGCAAAGCTGACCTGATCATCAAGACAGGAGTACATTAATGTTCATGTCCGCTCGTAATGCATGCTTAGTAGTCATTCCTTTATGCACTTGCATCAAGTTTTTCTCTCTTTTTTTTTTTAACTCCTCACGGCAGGGCATTGACACCGCTACACCACCAACTTTCCTTTTTTCTGTCTATTGTTTAAACAAACAAAACAAAAGAAAAAACACCACCACTCTTTTTCACGTTACAATAACGTCGGATTGCAGTAAGGATTACAAATGCATGGTCTCGTGGATGTATTTTCTGATATAAAACCCAACACAGGTTTGCATAGCGTTGTGTAGGATCTGTGTACGTCCAGGTAGTGCGCTGTGTCGTCCTAAAAATGCAACAACAAAATTTTTTTTTTTAAACAGTCGTAAATCGCATTTTTTTTATTTGATTTGATTAATTAAAAACGGTGCGAACACAATAATACAAAACAGATTTACACACGTCCAAGTCACAATCTGAATTAAATGCCATTTTAATGATGATAAACTATACCTAAATCCTCTTATTATGCGTTACGCTATCAGGATTGTGTCAGGCAGCAGATTCCACCCTGATTCACAGCGACGTTTCCATAGCAACAAAACCCCGCCTCAGACAGTAGCCGTATTCGGACTGGATTAGCTTTACACGTTTCCAAGCTTAACGTCATCATTACCCCCAGGTACCTTGGATCGCGCACATCCATCATGTCCGTTTTTCGTAGGGGGTTGTTATGTATAACTTCAGTACATAACTGAATACATTTTCCCCTCATCTCTATTCTCTACCGATGCCTTATTATTCATCTAACTGATCAACGCTGTGGTATGAAAGTTCGATCTTAATTTTGACGATTTTATTTCCATATTTTGATCTTTTTTTTTTTTTTTTTTTTTATTACGATGGTTAAAATTTGACCTACATCCAACTGAAAATTTGCATCCAATTTTTTTTTGTTATTTAATCTTCCAGACATAGTCCTGAGGCATGTCTGCTTTGAAGGAGAATACAAAGAAAGAGAAAAATGACAAGCCCATGTCAGAAACCTCTGGGCCTCTAACAAGCAAGCCAGCATTCTTGAATGAAGGAAGTGCATTAGAAGAATCAATGCAGCATCCACAGGAGAACATGACACCAAACAGCGACCAAGCAGATCTTCTAAAGCATGTGAGTTATATTGACTCCATCAGTGCTGATGGACCTGCCAAAGCTGCCTATGTCAATGGATCAGCTTCACCCAGCATCTCACAAGATTTATTGGACATCTCTAAGTCAACGCACACACAGAATTCCACCGACACAACCACCGTCCAGTTAGACGACTGCGATCTGCAGAGAAAAGATGGAGAAATAGCTGTAAGGCAAATGGTAACTGCTGAAGATGTAGAAAACCGGGGCATATGGGGCTTCGATGTGGATTCGCCAGAGAATTCATTGGACAATTTTGATGATGGAGAAAAGCTTGAGTGGGATCCGCAGAAAGAGTTTATGAATTTTCTGCTCGAGGATCAGGACTGTTCTGAAGCAGAGGCTCGGCCTGCTTCATCTAGAAGGAAGTGTACAAGGTCGGACAAGGTGGCCACAACAAAAAACTCAAAAAACGATCGCACCATGGAGGGAAGTCCAAAAGTAGTAGAGCCTGAACTGAAACAATCCAAAATGCGTTCCCCAACATCGAACAAGTCACAGTACTCAAACGGAACATTAGTGGCCTTCAAACAATTTCTACAGAAACCAGCAAAAATCTGGAAGAAGAGTCAGAAGCTTGAATACGTTCAAGAAAATCTGTCCAGAGACTCGGGCTTGGAGGAAGAGTCTGCATTATTTTCCAGCAATAGCAATTTTAAAGATAAATCTCCTTCGCAAACGCACGCACCAGACTGGTTGGCTCAAAAGCCGTTCATATGCAAAGAATGTGGAAGGGACTTTTATAGTCACACTTCACTTTTAAAACACATAAACGTTCATCGAACAAAACGACAACAGTTCCTCAAGGGAATTACAGGAAAAGGCGAAATGGCAAACGCAACGTTACAGTGTCCACAGTGCACTTTTGGAACCAACTGCCCCAATACCTTTGTCCAACATGCAAAAACGCATGAGAAGGACAAGCGGTATTACTTCTGCCACAAGTGTAACTTCATGGCTTTGAGTAAACCTGATCTAGTTTCTCACATGCTTAACAAGCACCCTGTTACCGATGCTCAGTGTGCGATAATTGGAAGACGAGATGTCCAAAAAGTTGCTAAGTCTGATATAAAGCCAAATTCTCTAAGGAATTACAAATCGTCAGACAAAAAATTACAGTTCGTACCCGACTCAGAAAATAGCAACTGTTCATTTTCACTTGAGTGTGAGTCCGTGGAAGTCGAAGACTCGAATGGGCTTTTACAAACGGATAAACCAAAATCGAAATATGCTGCTGATGATAAATCGGACAAAAGTAAATCGAAACTTGACAAATCGATTCACTCACTGCTATCCCGGAAGAGGAAACATGACTCGGAAAGCAAGTCTGCTCCAAACTTTGACGAAATTGGCGTAGGGGGTGTAAGTCCAGACGCTGGTAAATGCTGCAGTGATGAGTCCCTCAATGCAGAAGAGGGACCACCATCCCCTGCCAAGGGCAAGGGGAAACTATTTGCACTAAACAACGACGACTCGGTTTGCACTCAAATATCCGATGGTACCAGTCACGGATTCGGCCATAAAAGCGACTGTTCTAAAGGACAAAACTCAAGCACTAACCACAAACACTTACCTTCAGAGAAACTGACTTTAAAGAAATCCCCTTCCAAAAGAAAAATGTCCACTCCGTTCCACAACATACAAGGCCAAGATATACTGATTGATTTTCCCAAATGCAGGCAGATTTTCCAGAAAAACTCCAATCTCTACCTTATTAAAAAATGTGATAGTAAAGACGGTCTACGTATCAGCAACACAACGTTTAGGAGCCTGTGTGACTCGAGCGACCTCTCCGAACAAGAACCGGGTTTACTGCAGACGGTTTCAATCAAAGAAGAATGCATGGAAATGGAAGTGTGTGGCAATACCAATGAACCGGATAACGTTGTAAAAATCAGGGACTACAAGGTCGAGCTAAAGTCTTGCCCCTACTGCCCGGCTGTGTTTCAGTCAGGGATCGGGCTTTCCAACCATATACGTGGGCATCTGCACAGGGTGGGCGTAAGCTATAAAGCACGTCACGTTGTGTCCGCAGCGCAAGTGGCTTCGCAAGATAAAGTGCCTCCTGTTCGGCGAAGGATGGCAGCGATACCTCAGATTAAAACAGGTAAGGTTTTGTTTTTTTCCTTACAACTTTCCTTACCTTTAGGTTCCCTCTAGTCGACCAATTCATCCAAAGTCCAAGCCTTGGAGTTACCAATTCTGGGCTATAATGAAAATATCTACCTCACCTAGCATGCAACAGAAACCTTGCCCCATGCATGGTAAAAACTGGTGGCTTTTTAGTCTTCTCATAATGCCCTTTTAAATTTGCTTGCAAGGTCTCCAATAGTTTGGCCAAGGTTAAGACTTGGGCGAAAAAGATTGCTTGGGAAAAATCTTAAAGTTTTCCCATAGTAACATTATTTTACATTACATCTTTGATCATTTTAACTTATTCACGCAGTCGGTTTAGTCAAGTCCAAGGCTGAGGTAATGAGTGGTACAAATTCTGGCTGATTCTATGATCAGATAGCATTATTGTGCTAGAACAGGTTTATTTATCTACAATTTACAAAGTGCATCTCATTAATTTCCTTGTACAAAGGTTCAGCTAAGTAACTAACGTGACAAAATTGTAACATTTACCGTTTAATGTGTACCAACTGATGATAACTTTAAGGATATAGAGAAGACTGTTAGGAGTGGTTATGTTCACCATCACAAATTACATTTATTTAGTGAATTACTAATTGAAACCAAAAGATTCATAACATATACAAATGTAACCTCCTAATGCTAATGTTTTGATGAGTAAGTCACTTAATTCATCTTGTAACAGAGGTGGACTTGGTGTCGATCGAGCAGCCTTCAGGGGCAAAATCGGAGCTAACATGCCCGCTATGTCGGGAGTGGTTCGACACCAAGACTGGCCTATCGAATCACGTCCGGGGCCATCTGAAGAGACTGGGGAAGCCGTGCTCTACGTCCACGTCCAAGTCACCCGTGATCATCCTGAAGGAACTGATGCGTGACAAGAAGCAGTTCCAAGTTAAATTACAAGCCCTTGAAAAGAAGTGTCGCTCAAGGAACTCCTTATATCCTTTCAAATTTAGTAACGGTCTCGTCATTTCTACGGCGAAAGTGCAGCGTTTCGCACAAGGCGGCAAGCGACACGGACACGTTTCCTCTCGCTCGGTGGAGGAAAAGAAAAGGACAGAGAGAGAGAGGGACGCGATGAAGGGATCGCCGTCGAGCGATCTGATAGGGATTCTCAAAAAGAGGAGAGCGCACGAAGAGGCCAAGATGAAAACCTTACCTCAAACTGCCAGGAAAGCTCTCCTTGTTAACGCGGTTAAAGAGCGCGATCCATCAGCACAATTACCAAACGCAGTATCAGGTAACTGTTTTGCTTCCTTTGGACATTGGTCTTGCTAAAATTGATGTTTTACTGTGTTTAAATTATGGTAAACAACTGCATTAGGCAAATAAATAAATTAATTTAGTCATTTTTAAACATATCCACAAGTATATCTATTTTAGTACTAATGGAAGTAATCTGCTTCAACAGCACCTGAACAGGATTGGTTTTATCTAAACTTTATAGGTCTATATTTCAACATGATTTAAAAAAAAAAATTTTTTTTAAGTTGAGCTAAGTATTTTTAGTAAAAAAAAAAAAAACATAAACAAAAACATTTGCATTTGTTATTATAGCAACTATTAGTTCTTGTAGTGCTTTGATCATCTAAAGATTATGTAAATTTATGTAAATGTGTGTAAGAAAAATAAAACACGCTGCCCAGCTCTACTATGAAACTGTGCAGCACTTATGATTGTAAAAAGTATCATTAGAACTCTTTATTATTAATATCAACACAGAATATTGGGTGTGTGTGTGTGTTAGTTCAGCAGTATGAACAATAACAAACACTGCGTTATCGACCTTAAACGTCATTTCATTTGCTCTGATTTATACGCTGCGCACTGAACTGTGATTTGCATAGTCAAATTCGATATCAGAAAATTTGGTTACAGCTGCTGTGAGAAACTCGGAACAATAACTGGAGAGGACGTGTCTTATTTTAAAGCTAAATTTGATTTTAAACGAGCAAGAATTTTTGGTTCATTTTCTAGTACATGTGTCACTTAAAGATATTTTTATAGATATTAACATTTTAAGTCCAAACTGTTTGTTGTGTAATGAAAGTCACATGAATTGATTTAATAGTCTACAATTAATGTGAATTCATATTTTTAAATAAATTGAATTCTGTAAAAGAAATTTTAAAAACAGTAGAAATATCATTAAAATTGATCAAACACAAGGAACATCGATCATAACTAATTCAATTTCAAAATTAAACCATGAATTTGTGTGTAAATATTGATTTGTTAATTTAATTGAAAATGTATCTCAAAGTTTTTCTTAAACTTCAATAAACACAATGAGTAAAGGAAGATGACGCATAACTAAGATGTAAGTTTTACAGATTTTAAGAATTTTATACATTTATTTAAAGAAATTATAAACTCGCAATGAGCCATATATTAATCCAAATATTCTACAGTGTATTTTTACTGTTGGTTAATATGTTTATGCAATTATTATTTAGGGTAATTAATCAATCCATTTTTTAAAAATCTATCTTTATAAAAAAGAAAATGAAAATTAAATTCTTTAAATTAAACAGTAAAGCATACAAGTAAAAATAAACAGTAAAGAAATTAATTTATTGAAGAATAAAGCATAATATAAATTTAAGCCCTATAATTTTTTAAAAACTTTCTTTTCACAATTTGGTCTTCTGTTCCTTTTTAATGAAATGTTTACATTTATCTGAATTAGTTACCCGAGTTAGACAAAAGTAATAGACGGTTTACAAATAGACAGGTTGTTAAATCAGATACAGTGGAACCTTGGATTGCGAGCATAATTTGTTCTGGAAGTGGGCTCGTGTTCCAAAAACACTTGTGAACCAAATCATAATTTCCCATAAGAAATAATGAAAACTCAAATTATTCGTTCCACAGCCCCAAAAAAGTAATACATAAAAATAATTAATACAATCTATAAAATGAAAATAAAACAAATTAATCTGCACTTTACCTTTTAAAAAAGTACAAATAAATCCAGACAGATAAGTGTTTCAGTTGGTGTGCGCAGGCGCCGTGTGTGTGTGTGTGTGTGTGGAATTAGCCCCTTCCCTCGCCTCGTTTTACACAGTAACACTCCTCCTCCCTCTCCCAACCTCGCTTTTTAAGTTTCACAACAAACACACACACACACACACACACTCAACGGAAACACCGTTTTAACAGGAAAAAAAAGAAATCTCTCTGACCTGGCGTGAGCGCATACTAAGGGAATCACTGCTGTAAAGTAAAAAAAAATGAACCAGCACCTTACCTTTGAAAAGAATCGCGACAGAGCAGAGTATCTGTGTGTTTGTGAAGCCGGGGAGGGGGTGAAAAGGCGAGAGCACGTCTGTGCGTGTTTCAGGGTGTTTGTGTGTGTGTCGGTGTCAAATTACGCGCACACACACAGGAGACACTGAAAGAGAGAGGGAGATGTTGATTATGCAAGTAAGAGACGAGCACTAAGACCTAGCAGAGGAGACGATTACACACAATTCCGCAGCGCAAGAGTGACATGAGTATCATACATGATACTCGGCGCTCGTAAACTAATACTTGCTCGGTTTCCGATTAAAAATTTATTACAAATCTTTGCTCGGTTTGCGGATCACTCGTAAACCACGTTACTCGCAATCCGAGGTTCCACTGTAGTTACATTTTTGATTCGCACACAGCGAGGCAGGAATCGAACCCAAACCCTGGAGGTGCAATTATTTATTCTCTACATTCTAGAGCAATACTGTTTTTGTTAGTTTTTTTTTTTTTTCAGAACGATGAAATGACTCACATGGCGTTGGGTAATTAAGATATTAACAGTAGGGCTGCAACAACTAATCGATAAAATCAATAATTATCGATAATGAAATTCGTTGTCAACGAATGTCGTTATCGATTAGTTGGACTGCTCACGTTTCTGAGGAGCGCGACCACAAGATGCACAAATACACAAAGATATACACAGCCGCTCACGCAATGGAGGTTACAGAAGCGTCTGCAGGAAAAGGCGCGCGCCTATGGCGTTATATTCCTGCCACAATTCTGAACGCGCGGTTTGACATTTTGAGAGCAGACAAAGCGCTCTGACTTCTCGATTCTGTGCGCGCTCCCCTGCTCGCGCAACATGTTCTGTGTGCGCTCAACTCTGCCTTCACGCGCAAGCAACATTGTATTTTCTGTGCGCGCTCGACTCTGCCCGACTGTACGCGCGCTCAACTTTGTCCAGTGTTTCAAAACTGCCACAAAACCAGCCAATCACAGACTTCCACACACGACTTCTGATTGGCTGTTCCTTCTCTATCAGCTGGCAATATATGCAATTATTGTTAAAATGCTGTATTTTACATACTCAAATTATTTATTTATTTATTTATTTTTAGAAAGTCAGCATAAAGTAATAATTAATTCAAAAAAGAAATCCCCCATGCACTCCACAACAAGCGGCCACTAGAACAGATGCCATCCAATATAATTAGAGTACAATTTATATTTTGGATATTTAGAGGACCTTTACTGTTCAAAAACAAACTTTGTCTTTAATTTAAGGTTTAAAATGTCTAAATTAAAGATCATTAAACTCTATATGTGGCTTTTGCATTTTTTAAAGTTTAGTTTTATACATAACTAATATCCTGATTTATGGTTTTATATAGTTATAAGCAAAACATCAAATTAAAGAAGCGTTTAGCGTTTAGTCCGATTAATCGAAAAAATAATCGCCCAACTAATCGATTATCAAAATAATTGTTAGTGCAGCCCTAATTAACAGTCAGTTGTTATTGTAAGAACAGTTTTGTGTCGATTACGTTTGTAAACCTCATCAAGCAAAACGTAGCTCTGCTGCAGAGGAGACGTTCATTTAGAGTCACCAGCCTCAGAAATCACCAATGAACCTCAAGCAGCACCTCAGATTAGAGCCGTTATGAAGCTTTACAGAGCAGAAGGAGCAGATAAACATCTCAATATCAACTGTTCAGAGGAGATGATTGTGTGTTTTGGAGAAACGCCTTCAGTGTTGTGTTACAGTGCAGAGAGAAAGAAACATCAGGAGCGACTGTGGAGTTAGAAGGGGTGTACAAACTTTTGACTGGTAGTGTGTGTGATTATATATTATACACACACAGCCCAGAGTAAAGAGAATTGAAATCATGTTAATCGTTAAAATATCTGATCCTGGCGTTTATTCCCTGGTGTATATAAATGCGTGTGTTTAACATGATGTAAGAATTTTCCTGTTCATTTCTCTTTTCTTTCTTCCGACTCTCTTTCAGTTTCAGAGAAAAGTGATCTGAACAGGAAGGTGTGCGTTCACTGTAACGCCACGTTCCACAGCGGAGTGAGCCTGTCCAATCACCTGCGGGCGTACGCCCGACGAAAACGAAACGCACTTTTGGATGGAACAAGTGAGTCGCCACCTTTTTTCGTGAAATCTTCGAGCATTACAACCTGAGAATGTAGAAGAGTGTACGCCTTGTGTGTGTGTGCGTGTCATGGGAATGTCTGTAAATATACGTCTTCAGAGATTTATATGTATTTATAATCTACATATCTGACATTTAATCTACTAAAATTCCACAGTGGTAAAATTATAACTGCAGTGAACTGAGACCTTGGACATAAAAGGTTCCAATCTATTTTTTATTATTTTATTTAATATGTATGTAATGTTATGAATATTGTAGAACACATTAAAATACACTATAAATCATCATATTTAGTGGTTTATAAATAATATTAAAAACGAGACAATGACGAGTTTATATAATCGACTGTGTGATACAGTTTCTATCCGACGGGATTGATTTCTGGCTCGGCGGTGAAGGAGGTGCACCTGAACCTGAGGCGAATGAGTTCAGATCCCGTTGGTTAACGGATGTGGGTCTGCAGTCGGGGGCGCGTTAACGCACCTAACCCCACACTTCCTCTCTGCCACTCTCACGCGCGACAAGAACAATAATTTCACTGACGGTTGGGGTCGGGCGGTAAGACCGGATCCCAGTATGTTTTAAATAGCAGGGATCTGTTTTTTTTTAGTGTTTTTGCGTCTCTGTGGTCTCGTATCATGAGTGAAAAAGTTAACGCAGATGCTATGAGACAAACAGATTTGCGACTCTCCTCAGACCACATTTAAATAAAGACTTTCCTGACAGCAGGTTAATGTAAAGCTACACAGCGTGACTTTTACACACGTACAGGCTAACGGCACTGACCGCGGAGAGCGTAGCAGCCCAGCTTTGTACAAAACAATAATCTGAAATAATGAACAAAAAGTAACAAAACCAACACACAATAATTCACAGGCTCTTACGAACATAGAAAGTGATCTGTTCAGGCCCCTATACAGTAGACAGTGTTGGGCCACTGATGATGTAAAAAAACAACAACAAAAAAACCACTTGGTTCCCGGGGCCTTTGTGTATGTTAAAGTTCTGGTGCTTGTGCCTATTTTGAGGTTTAAAAAAATGGTGCTTGGCCCCTGTTAATACAGTGGAACCTTGGATTATGAACATAATTCATTCTGGAAGCAGGCTCGTACGTCAAAACACTCGTAATCAAATTGGAGTCTCCCATAAGAAATAGTGAAAACTCAGATTATTTGTTCCACAGCCCAATAAATACATAAGAATAATTCATACAAAATATAAAGTAAAAATAAAACAAATTAACCTGCACTTTACTTTTAAAGTAACAATAAATCCCGACAGATAAGCGTTTCCGTTTGTGCGACACCCGCTCCCTCCTCTTGTCTTACACAGTAACCGTTCCTCCTCTCTTACTTGTGAAATAAGGAAACACCGCCTCATCAGGAAAATTAACAAGAAACATCTGTGGCACTCGAGTGAGCGCAGACTAACATGACACTCAGTACTCGTAAACCAAGACTTGCTCGTTTTTCAAGTAAAAATGTATTAAAAATCTTTGCTCGTCGTGCGAAACACTCGCAATCCGAGGTTCCACTGTATTAAAAAGCTAATAAACTTGGTTTTCATTTTTTAAAAATTGGTTCTTGGTCCCCTGCTAATGTAAAAATAAATAGATTGGTTCTCGGGTTCCTGTTAACGTTGAAAAAAAAAAAAAACTTTGTGCTTTTTTATTCAATAACTTTCCCTTATTGAAAAACGCCCTGGTGCTTGTGCCCCTGTTGACATGAAGATAAAGCACAGTGCTGCACCCATTGATGTAGAGTTTATTTTACAGAATCACTCTAGAACATGTGTTTTTGTGCTGACGTCTGTATTCTAGCGTATGACTGTAAAAGGAAGCAGAGGTCACGGTCTGGGTCTAAGAAGAAAACTCACCCATTGCTACACACACCGGAGGAAATTTACAGACTCACCTGCAGGTACTGTGGAGGAGGATGATGAGGATGATGAGGATGAGGATGATGAGTATAACATATTAACAACGCATAATAACATATAAAATGATTAATTACTAGCATTATTGGTATAAATAGACTTGAGATGTGCAGTATTTATAAGTAAATAACGACAGTATGACGTGGTGACATCATGACGCAATGCTGACTCCTGTGTTAATGTTCTCAGTTTTAATGAATAGTTCTCGATGGATCCGGTATAAATGTCTTTCCCCTGCGTGCAGGTTTTGTGATCTGGTCTTCCAGGGGCCGCTCTCTGTGCAGGAGGACTGGGTGAAGCATCTACAGAGACACATCATGAACACGGCGGTGCCGCACACGGGCGCAGCCATGGTGGAGGTCACCTGCGTCCCGAGCGACGCGGGCACGCACACGCCCCCACAGACGTCCCCGTAAGGCCGGCCGGCCGACCCCGGTGTCATCCGTCTAAATGACTCTTCGGTTTTTACCTCGGCGGAGTTTCTACGCGTCGAGACGATGAACTTTTCCTCTCATCGTCTCGCCGCGACGTTCAGCTCTTTAACACGACCGCTCTTTTTATACGACGTTACATCGTCCTGGTATTTTATAGGGACGCGTTTATTGATGATAATCTTCAGTTTTCAGTGGCGACCAAGACACCAAAACACAACTGTTACCTCAGACACTTGACATACGGTGGGTTTTATTTAAGGAACTTAAAAAAACAAACAAACAAACAAAGCGCTACAAAAACCTGTATACATTTTTATTGCGGTTAAATTTTTTTAAAGGACAAATTCTGACCTGGTTTAAACTTTTAGCCCTCACTCTTGTTAAACTTGTATGGTGCAAATGTATAAGAATAAATAGTAGATATATTTCCATATAATGTTTTTTTTTTTTTTTTTTAAATAATGATTTATGGTTAATGTGAAATAAAAATCTAGTCACTATTTTAGTGCGTGTTATAACTAGACATGTGCTGATGATGATGATGATGATGATGATGAAGATCATAAACACACAAGCTGACGGATATTTTATCACAATTTACGATATCAGTTTTTTTTTTGTTTCCCCCCAAAGGTAATACTGATGAGATGTTAAATATTGTGATGTTTGGTGTAAACGCTTATCGGCACATCCCTAGTTATGACTCGACTCGCGTTAGTCTCATCCCTTGGTTTGGATCGTCATCCATGGATCTGTAACGTAACGTTCTGCCATTAGTGCTGGGAAGAAGAAAAAAAAAAGAGCCGTCAACTGTTACTCATGTCCAGTTATTTTTACTGTTATTTTTTATGAACAATTTTAAATAATTTATGTCGAAATGTAAATGTTAAAGATTTTCTCTTCGTCTTTTTTTTTCCCTTTTTTTTTTTTTTCTCGTGAGGAATAAACAGACGTTTCTGATGTCTTCTGCTTCTGATATAAAACAAACTGACCTCCTCATCCTGTTAGTGTGTGTTATCTCATGGCGCTGTTCCGTCAGGACGTGTTCATGCCCACCTTCTAGTGTATTAGCGTTTCCATAGTAACAACATAAACCAATTGTTTTATCAATGCAAAAGCATCAGGTCTCTGACATTCCTGTATCACAGACGGACAACAACTAGGGTGATGAAATGACAGGAATTGGGTTAAGAGCCGTCCGACACATCATTAAACCTCCGAAAGATGGTGTTGAACCTTCAGCTTCACCAAAGAAATGTTACAACACCCTGAAAACGCTTGGTGACGTTACCTGTAAAAATGTCCAACACATAATCATCTGCATAAAGTCTTATAAATTACTCGCTATATTGGCGCGATATTGTGCATGAGTAATTTAAAGCTACCACTTTAGCATGTTGTCTGAGGGTGTGTTCACGCTTGACATGTTTGGTTCGATTATCGTGAGTCCTGGTGCGGAGGTTCTGTCACTGCGGTTCACTTGGACAGGCGTGAACGCTGCTGATGGTGAGATGGTCGGTCTCGGTCCCGCATTCCGACCGAAATGTGAACGCAGCAGGTCTGCTTTGCTAGCGTTGACCTCCGATGTAGAGAAAGCATTTAGACAGCAGGGCGGAGCTGAGTTCAATAACAAGCACGCTTGTGAAACATGCAGGAACGGAGCACAAATTAGCGAGCGGTTTGATGAAATGCCATGTTTTTGAGCGCCGTACCATCATGCACCTGTGTGCTCTCGAACCCGACGCAGGAGTGGGAGGAGTCCAGCACAGGCTTAACGATCGTCGCTCGTCTTTTTTAATTCATTATTAAAAATGATTGCTAATTTATTTATGAGGGACGGTTGCTGCTGGCGACTGCGGCTAAAAGCCAGTCGCGAAACGAAAACGTGTCCATTCGCCATCTGGAGCCGCGCCCGTGTTGTTCTCAGTGTATAACGGTACATTTTATAAACTCGTCATGAGTTCTGAGCGCTAAAGACACCACTGTATTAAATCCTCGCGCCTCCTGCTCTGTCTTCTGGAGAGAACGTCCGCGCGAACGCTAAGCAAACCAAAACTAACGTATCGTGCCCTTTATGCTTCGGTCCGAACCAAGTGCGAACACACCCTAACACACACACGCCATGTTGTACGTTACGCACAATATCTCTGCTCGTTTTGTTCCTTAAACCTGCAGCGTCGTTTCAGAGTAATGAAGTTCCCGGCTGAGAGGATCCGGAGTTCTTGGAGAGGAAGAAATGATTTCCTGCCCTGCAGCACCGCGCTGGCTGCTTCCTGTCATGTTTCCGTGACGCTAACGCGACCAACCGAACAGAATTCTTTAGTTCTGGCCACAACTTAAAAAGAGTTTGTGAAACACCGCAGTGTTTTCTTCAAATTAAATGAAAAAGAAGAAGGAAAAAAAAACCCAGTGACCTAAATAACCTGAGCTGGTTTCGAAGTTTAAGCAAGTCGTTTCATATTTATTCAGTTCAATTACTAATTTTGTTCATATAGCGCTCGTTGTTAGAAAGCAGCTTTACAGGATGAAAACAAAATGCAGAAAAATATGAAGAAATGGGTAGGAATTATAATGAGGAGTTTGTGCCTCGTCAGTATGTAGTGAAGTTATAAGCAGCAGTCTTGCAGCTTTTCGTGAAAAGGGTGTGAAAGGGTGTGTGTTCATGCTGCAAACTCTCCAGTTTCAGATATCGTCCTTATCAGCCGCCGGCAGTTTTACAGCTGTACGAGCTGTCGAGGAAGTTCATAACGAACACCTAAACTGAGTGGAGGGAAAAAAGCCCAAAAGAAAAGAGAGAAAAAAGCGCCACGTGCAGATTTTAACATGCCGCGAATCGCCATCAGTCAGAGATACAGTGACCTGGACGAGCGTTACAGGACCAAAGCAAACAAAAACTGGTTACAGGAGCATCTTAGTGAAAGAAAAAAAAAATGAAACCATATACAAATTTCTCTGTTTTAACAAACGTGCGTGTATTTAGTGCCTGAGGTTTGATGTGTTAGTTTATAGGAGCGAGTTATCACCAAATCTCCAGCGTCTGGATTTCAGATAAGCGTTTACTGTACATCAGGTTCACCCGTAACTCTCCTGTACCGCTCACACTGGTTATGCAGAATAGAACACACACACACATCATGGGCGTGAACATGGCAAGTAAACCCACCAGGCATATGGAGAACATGCACGCACACACACACACGCACACACACAGACCCGAGGTGTGAGGCAACAGTGCTGACTGCTGAGCCGCCGTGCCACTCATAAAAAAAATGTATTCAATAATACATAGCAACAAATAAATAATCACGTTACTCAATCACATAAAAAGCTAAATGACAATATGTACAATTATTTAATCATAAAAAAAGCCGCATAATTGAAGTGATGAATAAATATTGGCAGATGTCATCTTTGTAATATGTAGAGTATTTGTGCTGTTGTTTGGCGTTAGCCTTGATAAATATGTTTAAATATCAAATGATTTCATCATCGTTTAATCGTAACATGTCGCAGTTTAAACTGCAATCGCATTTCTGGGTCCAAATCATCAGCGTGTGATCTGTTCTGGTTCTGGTTATTTCGTGCAGCTCGACAACAAAGTGGAATTTTATTATTATTATCATTAATATTAATACTTTCCGCTTTCCAGACATTGTTCCAGGGAAAATGGACATGATGCCAAACTGCTGATTGCTTAATTAATAATAATAAATAGTAAAAAAAAAAAAAAAAATGTAGAAAACTGTGCGTTTTTGACTTTTGTGATTAAGCAGTCACTTGTTTTTATACCCCAAGTTCCTCGAGGATTTAAAAATTTGTTCACATCGCTGAAGTATCCAGTTAAGATGAATACTTGTGCACACAGTGCTGTGAAAAACTATTTGCCCCCTTGCTGTTTTCATTTATTTATTTATTTATTTATTTTGCATATTGGTGGACACAGATCATACACGGTTCTCAAAATTTATATCACCTGTGTAACAATATGTGTTAAAATGCAGAAAAGACATAAAATAGTTTTTTTTTTTTTTTTTTTTTTTAAGTCACTACAGTAAATACATGTTATTTAAACCCTGAAATCCAGGCTGATCCTGTGTACACGCCCATCTTTGGCAGACGCTAATGAACATTAATAAATATGCAAATACAATGTCAGGGGACAAGATGTGAAAAAACAAACACGAGGACGGAAACACAAACAAGTGCAGATTTTTCTTGGCAGATTCTGTAAAAAGCTTGCGCAAGTGTCCACCATGAAGGTCTCGGGTCATGTGATCTCAGTGCCCCGGAAGAGAGGTTGGGCCTAATTAGCATACCAAAGTTACAGGCTGCGCAAAACAATTTTCAAAAAAGTATTTCTTATAGATAGATGTGCAAGGCCAAGACAATAACCGTGTCACTCATCATTTTTATGATTATTCTTCTAATTTACTGTGAACTTTTGTGGTCTTAATCAATCAATTAAATTACACAAAGATAACCTGAGTAAATACAAAATGTATGTTTTTAAATGATGTTTTCATTTATTCCGGGAGAAAAGCAGCCCAAACCTGCCTGGTCCCACAGGAAATAAATAATTCCATGTAATCATGAATTAACTGTGATTTTTGGAAAGCTAGTTAAATTTCACTGGCTACTGCCAGACCTGTTGAATCAAGAAATCATTTAAATAGAACCTGTGTGACAAAGTGAGACACACTAAAAGATCTTTAAAAGCAACAACATCTAACGAAATTCAAGAACAGATTCGAAAGAAAGTAACTGACATTTATCAGTCTGGAATACATCTCAAGCATTTAAGCGTGACAAATATGCAACAAAAAACAAGTAAATTCAGGAAGGGGCAAATACTTTTTCACTGGACTGTATATTGAGAGAGAGAGAAACATTTCCTGGATCAAACAAAAGCAAACGAACTGGCCTCGGCACCAGCCATGAGCTGATACCTGGTTGGACAATTTACATAATTACCTAATTCAGAACATTATTATTACAAATTAGCATGACTGAGCGTTTAATCACACGCGTGATAGAAACTCCTTGTAAGATGCAACAGAAAACATGTCCGCCCCTGTTGTCAAAGTATGAGTATGAGTTCCCAAGCCATTCGTGTCGGCATGTCAAAGGATGTAAACGCGGCAGTGATGTCTGGTTGGGAGGGACATACTCTCTCACTCCTGTCAATCACAGTGACGCTAGCGGTTTCTTCTAGACGCTGCCTTGTGATACTGCAAAAGATCGACAAGATGTGGACAGATGCTCTGATGTTCTGCTCAGATTATGGACATGTTGTTATTTGCACTCCTATCAGAGATGCCAACTTTGCTAACAAATTTTAATCCTAGCAGGGAGTCAGCATGCAAAAATAACCAGAAGCAATCGTGCCTTTTTAGCATCCGGCGCCCATTCCTCATCAGGGAGATAGCGTTTCTGTCTAGTGAAGTTTCTACACACAGTTCAGTCGATATGCCACTTCAGCAAAAAAAGAATGAAAGGAAAATCGATAAAATCACCAGCTACGCTGTAAATGTTGGTGCCTCGGTCATGCTCTCTTTCACCTCAAGCGGAAGTGCGTCAAAAAGGTAATCCTCCACAACGAACGAGTTTTTATTAAGATGTTGACATTGACTAAGCTGGTACGGAAGGTGATCCAAGCAGTTCCCTTTCACGTCGAGTTGCACTAGCTGCGTTAACTGTCCAATGGATTCTGGAAGCACGGTGATGCTGTTGTTCCCCACAAGCAGGACTTTTAGCTTGGTACATCTGAACAGCTGTTTGGGAAGAACCTCCACTTTATTCGCCGTGATGTCAAAGTGCTGCAAGTATTGGAGGACTCCAACTTCACCGGGAATCACAGAAATGGAGTTGTGTCCGAGATCCAGGTACCGGAGCTTTGGCAGGTAAAACAGAGCCGCTGGCAGAGTCTCCAGTTTGTTGTAGCAAAGGTAGAGCGACTCTAGGCTCTTCACGTGGCTTATGCTTTGTGGAATACTGATGATCTTGTTGTGCCACAACTTGAGGCACGTCAGTCTCTTCAGGTGCTGAAAGCTGATGACCTCTTCGATGGTGTGGATGATGTTGGATTTCAAATCTAAATCTTGCAGGTTTGTCAAGCTGAAAATAGCATGAGGGATCCTCTCCATGTCGCAGTGATGGAGCGCCAACTCGCGCAAGCTCGTCATCTTCTTCAGACTGTTCAGAATCAGCAGTTTAGTCCCATCGTTGTGCACGATCAGCTTGACAAGGTGTGGAGAAAGATCCGTGAGGGTGCTGGGTATTTTGTTGAGGTTGCTTTTGAGGTACAACGTCTTGAGGTGCCTTAAGTCCTTCAGGGATTCCAAACCGATCATTTTGTTGTGTTCAGAGTTCAAGCTACCAATCAAGTGAAGTTCCCTGAGGCTCCTCAAGAGGTAAATCCATGGAGGAATTTCTGCCACGTCGCTGAACTTCACATGAAGGCACCGAAGGTGATCTCGGAGGAAACTGAAACCTGTTTGCTCTACCTTGGCAGGACTGTTATAGAGATGAAGTTCTTGTAAATTCATCATCTGGGAAACCTTCGCTGAAATCCGGACCTCGGGGATGAGTTCCAGCTTAAGAACTTCGAGCTCAGTGAGGTCAAATACTGCGTTGGGCAATCCGGAGAGCATGAACAAGTATAGCTCTTGCTTGTCTTGGGGGTTGCTGGTTACGAGCTGACGAAGTTTCTCGAGCGTCCATTCGTGATTAAGGCTAATTTCGCGAAGCTTGTTCTCACTAACCTCTGACAGGAAAATGCCAAATCGTTTGGAGTGTAACTGGTCATACTGGTCAACCATGTGGAGTAGGAACGCAAAGTCGTTTTTGACGTCGGGGATGTCGCTGAAGCTGCTTTCTTCTCTGACTTTTTCAAACGAGTATTCCTTGAGTGAACCTCGAAAAAGCCAGAAAAGTGCGTACAGGCACACGAGACAATAAAGACTGATGATCGCCATGAACGTAAAAAGCAGCTTCTTCAGCATGAAGGCCATATTGTGGGTGCAGAAGAATTTATCATACCCGGTTAAGTGCTCGATTCTGGGTTCACATATATGACAGAAATCGATGTTTGCAGCAAAAGTTGACGTGTAACCCAGGATAATGATTAACTTAAAAGCTTTTATGATCGTCTGCACCATGTAGAGGTTATAGATGAAGTCGCTGTCCTCGACGTGAGCTCGGAAAGTCCGTACTTTTTCGAAAAGAGCCTTGGCTTGCTCGCCGTCTTTTCTGTCCAAAATGGTCATACTTGGACCTTCATGAGCCATCTTCTCGGCGGAGAACGTCACGTTGGCGTTCCCTAACAGAGGCTGGGATGAATTGGTATCCGAGATGTCCTGGCTATCTGTGGACAGCTGCTTAGGACCAGACTGTCCAGCAATGAGTCTCTGCTTGTTTTCTTCAGAGTCTTCGCACGCGGTTTCGGACAGTGCCTTCGTGGTCCAGGGTGACTCGAAGCACCTGCCGAGGATGGACACGAAGTGCTCGATCTTTGAGCTGGTCTTTGGGTATTTGAACCAAAAATTGCTGCTTACCATCAATACGATGGTGTGGATCAGGACGAGGTAAGGAAAGTATTTTGAGTACCAGGGCAAGGCGACGTGGTAGCACATCTGGTTGACAAAAATGTACTGCTGATAGTCCAAGTTCGTTTTGCGTCCTTTGGGTTTAGGCTCTTCATCGTGGCCGATTGCATGCATCTTGCTGTCCGGAAGATCCGAAGTAGCTACGGGTATGTTGCCTAAAGCTGACGTAGGGATCTCCGCTGGACTAGGGGTCATGCACAAGTTTGTATTCGTAGTCTCCTTCAGAATGGGAAGACACGCCACGTGATCCTTGGTTAACTGCATCGTCCCGGCAAAGATGGCTATCATCAACATGACGAAACCGAGATAGTCCATGAAGACGTCCCACCACGGCTTCAGGATTCGATACGTGGGCTGGATGTCATTAAGGGAGGCCACTTCAGTTAGGGTGAACATCTCTGCAAACAACAACAACAAAAAAAAACACAATAGTATTAATTAATAATAGAAATATAAGAGATTCAGAAACAATGTGTTTAAATTTAAAATAAGATCTTGATATTAGAGTTTTTAAGAGTGCGACGATAAGTTACGAAACAGTGGCTTAATGTCTGCCCACAGTTGTTGTTTTTTTTGCTTATTTGTGGTTTAGTTCTTCCGTAAGTGACCACTGAGAGCTGCAGAGAATAGAACCAACTCGAGTTTGCTTTAACGACATGGCACACATGAAAAACCCACGTTCCCAGAGCCCTGTACGGTCACATGGGCTGCTCAGGTAATCCCTCATCCATGCAAACATAAGAAATGTCACGTATTAGTTTCATTTCGGCACATTCTATGATTTAAATGCTCACAGACTTAACATCATGCAGAAACTAGCAGTAGCTGAAGAACACAAAGAACTTACACATCTGCTGACAATTCCACACGTAACTGTAATTACTTACAGAAACTGGAAATAAAAAGTCGATGCAGAAGTGAGAACATTTAATTATTTATTTATGATAATGCCGCCGTGCAGCACTCACTGGAGATGATCACTTCTCATTCAGCGCTTTTACACGCAGTAACGAGGAAGTGTGAAAACCCAAGACATCCTGTGACATCCTTAATTTTTTTTTATTTTTTTTTTTTAAAGCTTGTTCACTGCGTCGGTGTAGCAGACGGAGCCGAGCTACATCAGGGCTTATTTTACGTTTATTCACATCAGCACATCAGTGCTTAATATACGTCTATTGCGTGACAGACGTATATTTACTACGGGTTTATATTAATGTACTTAATTTAATATGTTATTGTTTCTTTAGTAAAAGCGTGTTTAGAAGTACAGTACAATCATTGATGTGATGAATTTCAGAGATGGTTATGTAACAGTTATCTAAGGAGTCTCCAGTTCCAGCACTTTCCAACATTTCCTGCTACAGGAAAAAAATCTTCACGGCGGACAAGTCGACACTTTGTGGTTTTTCCCTAACGACAAGACGAGCAGCGATAATGTAAGCGCGAACAGGAACGAACTGTTCTCCTGGATGTTCAACAACCGTGACTTAATTATATACAGTTTAAAAAGTACAACATGTTATATATTAATCCGGGATAATGGTTGTAAGAGGACGGTGCTGTTATGCTGGTTATGTTATGCTGTTTATGAAGAAAAAAGTCAGGCCCGGAACGAAGCAAAAGAAATTCTTGTGCATCTCTGGTGAGTGTACGTCGTTACAGTTGATAAGTAGCTATGATTAGCTCGCTTTGATAATCAAATCAGACAACAAAGCTACTAGTTCAAAGGCAAATGTCCATTCATTCATCTTCTATCCTGCAGGAAGCCTGGAGCCTGTGTCAGGAAACTTTGGGCATGAGACGTGGTACACCCTGGACAGGGTGCCAATCCACTGCAACACACAAACACCAGAACATGCAAACTCCACAAACACACACACACACACACACTCACCTGAGGTGGGAATCGAACCCTCGACCCTGGGAGGTGTGAGGCCACAGTGCTAACCACTACACCACCGCACCACAATTTACAAGTAACATGACAGACACACATCGCTCGCTAGTGTGAACGATGACGGTACGGTTCCATGTCTGGAGAGTTTTCCCAGATTGTTTTGAGAACGCTGAGTCATGATAGAAAGAACGACAGAGACAGAGGAAGTGGAAATGTCGAAACTGAGATAAGATTTGGTGAAGGGAATAAAGCAGACAAACTTGTGTATGCGTGTGTCAGTTTATTAAGTGAAGCATGTGTCAGAACTGATCATACAACTTCTCTAGTGTGTCTGTACAGAACCACTGACACACACTCATACTCTGCTGTAGGATCCTATCGCTGCTGAAAGTGAGGAAGTTACAACACACATACTCACACGTTGGCATTACTATCCTTGTGAGGTCCTTCCACTGACTTGCACTATATGGACAAAAGTATTTCCCCAAACCTGTTAATGACATTGTATCCAAATACAGACATTTATACGATATGGAGTCGGTCCTCCTTATGCAGTAAAAACGTCTTGGAAGGCCGTCCACAAGATGTTGGAGTGTTTCTGTGTGAATTCATGCCCATTCGTTCTGTAGAGCGTTTATGAGGTCAGGCACTGATGTTGGATGAGGAGGCCTGGCTCACAATCTCCGTTCCAGTTCATCCCAAAGGTGCTCGATGGTCAAGTTCTTCCACACTGAACTCATCAAACCATGTCCGTATAGTCCTTGATTTGTGCCCTGGGATTCATCAGTCATGT